>CM054181.1:64602258-64652258 GCA_028829895.1 Sinotaia quadrata
GGAAACCACCCTCCTCCCAAGCATATATTGATAAATCTGCATCATAATACATACAAATATTTTGATGAATAGATTCTGTAATATAGATGTTTGACAAATTAATATGATAATAAAATCTTAATTTGACCAAACATTGCTAGGGTAAAGAGAAAAAGTTTGAATAATCTATACTCTCAAATAACATTCCCGTTAAAACAAGAGTTACTTTAAAAATGCATCTAAAGAACTATTTCTAAATACCTGTTTTTGATAAATATAATTTTTAATAAAAAATATCTTGATAAATAGATAGGCATTGTAAGTAAAATACAGCTACAAACACATCCCGACTCACTCACTCACTCACTCACTCACTCACTCACTCACTCACTCACTCACTCACTCACTCACTCACTCACTCACTCACTCACTCACTCTACATATTAGTGAAAGAGATATTCTAATGCAATTTCTGAGAATAAATACGTCTTCACGAAAATCATCTTAATTAATTTTAAAAACAGGAGTGCCGACATATTCTGAGAAAGACGTACTTCTGAAAAAAGTGTTCTAATAACAAAGCCTATCCTGGTTACATCGTGTCCGCTTTTACTATAGTCTTCTAATAAAACTTTTTTTTTCTTTTAAAAAAGAATGTATCTGGATAAAATGTGAAGACTAATAAAACACGTCCTGATTAAACTTATTAGGTTGAGAAAAAATACCCTATAGTAAAAAAGGTAATCTAATTAAAAGTAATATATTAGATAGAAAGACTGATATAAGAAAGGAAGAAAGAAAGAAAGAAAGATGGAAAGAAAGAAAGAAAGAAAGAAAGAAAGAAAGAAAGAAAGAAAGAAAGAAAGAAAGAAAGAAAAAAGAAAGAAAAAAGAAAGAAAGAAAAAAGAAAGAAAGAAAAAAAGAAAGAAAGAAAGAAAGAAAGAAAAAAGAAAGAAAGAAAAAAGAAAGAAAGAAAGATGGAAAGAAAGAAAGAAAAAAGAAAGAAAGAAAGAAAGAAAAAAGAAAGAAAGAAAGAAAGAAAGATAGAAAATAAGAAAGAAAGAAAGAAAGAAAGAAAGAAAGAAAGAAAGAAAGAAAGACAGACAGACATTTAGGATGGATGGAAGGAAAAGAAAAGACTACGTAAAGAACAAACGATTAAAACAACTTGCTTACAGAAGTAGAACAATGTGAGTACATATCCATTTAACAACAACTGAAACAATGAACAAACATATAATAAATAAGCGCAGAATGCATGCATTTACAAACAAAAATAAATAAAAACCCAAAATAAAACGAAAAAAGCCACAAGCAAAACTACAAACTTTTTCATGGGGTTTAAATATGCTCAGAACGAAACACGTATTACATCTCGCCTCCCAGAGGTGGTCCGCTTGCAATGTTCGATATTTATGAGAAGTAAAAAACCTTTGCCGGGTACCTGTTAAACCTCATTTACAACCCACCCATCTCCCTTCCTCTGAAAATCAAAATAAAAGTAAAAATATGATTTAAAATATGGAAATACGTTTTCTAAGAATTATGACGTGCAATACTGGTTCCTGAGAGATCGATGAGTGATTGAAGGTCTGAGCACGTGTGCAGGATCAGCGCTAAACAATTTGACCAGATGCTGTTCGGTCAGGTTCTTTTAATGTTCGTTGTTTGGTTTGGTTCTTTAACGTTTGCTCTTTGGCCTTATTCTTTTTTTTATTTGCTTGCTGTTTGGTTGGGTTCTTTCAACGTTTGCTGTTCGGCCAGGTTCTTTTAATGTTCTCTGTTTGGCTAGGTTCTTTTAATGTTGGTTGTTTGGTTAGGTTCTTCTACCATTTGCTGTTTGGCTATATTGTGTTAACATTTGCTGTTTAGTTAATTTCTGTTAAAGTTAGCAGTTTGATCAAGTTCTTCTAAAGTTTGATATTTGGTTATGTTCTTTTAATGTTCTATGTTTGGTTAGGTTCTTTTCACGAAAAATAAAACTCACCTCTGAGAAGTGTATTGGAAAGAGAGTTCTGAAGCACAGAAAAAGCTACAGTTGAAGAGAGTTATTTACAGTGAATTAAACATATTTATTAAGTTTGAATTAAGCACATTTGTAATGTTCACATTATGCATATTTGTGAATTGTGAATTAAAAAATGTCTGTTCAGTTTGATTTAAGCATATTTGTTTCGTTTAGATTAAGGAATATTTGTTGAGTGAGAATTAAACATGTTTATTAACTTTGAATTATACATATGTGTTATGTTCGAATTACACATATTTTTATGTTCGGATTAAACAAAGCTGTTGCGTTGTAATGAAGCAAAATTTATTAAGTCAAATTATGCAGAGTTGTTATGTATTAATTGAGAGTGGGCACTAAATTGTTAAGTAGCAATCAAGCACAATAATTAATCCTAATTAAGATTAGCTATTAAGAACAGAAAGGAATGGAGGAAACTGGTTGTTAGGTCATCAGAGGTGCTCCAACAGTCGACAAGACTAAGGGATAAATAGATAGATAGATAGATAAATAAATAGATAGATAGATAGATAGACAGACAGATAGATAGAGATTAAGTTCCAATCAAGCACAATAATTAAGCCGAATTAAGATTAGCTATTAAGTTCCAATCAAACCAATAGTGAAATCTAATTAGGATTAGCTATTAGGTTCCAATCAAGCACAATAATTAAATTCAATTAAGAATAGCTATTAAGTTCTCCAGTTAAGCGGAAGATCTGAATTAAGAATAGCTCTTAAGTTCCAATTAGAACAATTTTAAAATCAAATTAAGAATAGCTATTAAATTCCAATTAAGAAGAATTGTTAAATCGAGAATAGTTATTAAGTTCCAATTAAGCACAATAGTTAAATTGAATTAAGAATAGCTATTATGTTCCAAATAAGAACAATTGTTAAAACATCAAATTAAAAATAACTATTAAGTTACAATTGAGAAGAATTGTTAAATCAAGTTAAGAATAGCTATTAAGCTCCAAATTAAAAACATCCCAAACGTCAAACCAAACAATGATAAAAGTTAAATAAAGAAGATTTTAAACTTTCCGAGAAAGTATAATATTAAAGTTCCAATTAAGCAGGATTGAACCAATCCAATTAAGCTAAGGTAAAAGTTTCATTTTTTTTAAAAACAAGATTTATAATTAGATGAGGTCTGAGCAAGCTGAGTTAACATGTAGAATGAATTACAGTTACGATGTTCAATTTATGTATGTCCAGTTAAGAAACATTTTATAACTCCTGAAGTGCTTTTAAGTTAAATCGAAACGGTCGGAAGAATGAAGAAAAACAATATCCGACAAAGAAAAGAGTTATTCTCCACCCTACTCTACCCAACCAACCTCGCCCCCTACCTTCCACCCCGCACACCCCCACCATCCATAATGCAATCGGTTGGCTTGCCTAGGGAGGTTAGTGTGTATTCAGTCGCGAGTTACAGCCCTAATGAAACACACGAAATCCTTTCGGTTAGTTCTTGTTCAGAACGAACTAGTGACGACACCAGGCGTTGTGGACATTTGCATGGCAAAACCTTGCGTGGCAGAGCAATGGTTAACATGTAATTTGGGTACAGGTGTAAGTAACATTGCATGGCAGACAATCGTTAACATGTAATTTGGGTAAAGGTGTAACATTGCATGGCAGAGCAATCGTTAACATGTAATTTGGGCAGAGGTGTAACATTGCTTGGCAAAGCAATTCTTAACATGTAATTTGGGCACAGGTGTAACATTGCTTGGCAAAGCAATCCTTAACATGTAATTTGGGCACAGGTGTAACATTGCACGGAACCGTACTAATGAAGAACAACATTGAACTCACAAGCACGAAATTCAGGTTCTCAATTGTGGTGCTGCTATGACGTCACCGGAGCTCTCGATTGAAGGAAGCAAGTGACACAGAACCAAAATCAAATTGCTCAGGACCAAACATCAGCACAAATAATGTCACATGGGCCCAGAGAGTAAAAGCAGCTGACTAGGCCGAATATATCTTAAACAGGACCTAATTTCGGCAAAAGTAATACGCTACAACGGCTACATGGATCCACTCAATAGAAAGCAGTTGACTGTGCCGCATACATTTTAAACAGGACCAAAGTTTTGTATAGATAATGCATCGTACGGATTCAGAATATAAAGAAATAAAATGAAACAGACAAACATGACATTATTTTGGTATAAGCAACACTCCTGAAGGACCCCAAGTCATTAAAACAACATCATAAACAACAAAAAAAAAACGCAACCCACCCTCATCAAGAAAGAATAAACGTCCAGAACCGAAGATAACTGACAAATGACTTAAATTTTGGAACATTTCTTAAAAAAATGTTCCCCTCCCTCTTTTCAATGTCTTAACGTGAGTACTGCCTTGTTGACACTGGGGGCGATTCCAGGTGGACCTAGTATTTGATGCGTTTTATTTACTGTCCTCTTGGGCTGTGACCTAACTGACCAGACATTATTATGCGCTCGCCAAAACTCTTCCTTTGGCCGTTCCGTCTTTAACCCAACACGCCTTCCCTACCGCCAAACGTGCAAGACTGAAGCCACCTAGACACAGTGACTTCCCTTGGGCACTTAGTCTGCGGCCATGTTTTTCATCACGAAGCGCTGAAAATGGACACCTGTCAAGAAAACTTGTATTCCCTGTACGTCTCTCAGACCAAGACATTAGTTGCCATAGTTATAAACCAAATTTCATTTTCTGGGGGATTGGGTAGGGTGGGGGAACGAAGGATGCTTCACAAATTACTAAATGAGAACAAAGGACAAAATCGCAATTTCTCTTTTCTGTGAAATTTATAATTAAATTTAAAAGTAGAGAAGTATATTTGCTTTATGGTCATTGTTTAAAAAAAACACACCTCCCCCTCCAGCACAAAATTTATGTTTTTTAATGTTTGGCTTATTTTAGTGTTTTTTCTGTTAAGGCTGTTTGCAATGCTATACTGTTTGAGTTTTGACTACGGTGTTTCTTTGTATCTTTAGGTTTGTGGTTATTTCTATGATCGATTACTGTTTTTATTCTTTTGTGGTTATTTCTATGATCGATTACTGTTTTTATTCTTTTGTGGTTATTTCTATGATCGATTACTGTTTTTATTCTTTTGTGGTTATTTCTACGATCGATTACTGTTTTTATTCTTTTGTGGTTATTTCTATGATCGATTACTGTTTTTATTCTTTTGTGGTTATTTCTATGATCGATTACTGTTTTTATTCTTTTGTGGTTATTTCTATGATCGATTACTGTTTTTATTCTTTTGTGGTTTAATGTGTGTGACCTACAGTTTGTGGTTATTTCTATGATCGATTACTGTTTTTATTCTTTTGTGGTTTAATGTGTGTGACCTACAGTTTGTGGTTATTTCTATGATCGATTACTGTTTTTATTCTTTTGTGGTTTAATGTGTGTGACCTACAGTTTGTGGTTATTTCTATGATCGATTACTGTTTTTATTCTTTTGTGGTTTAATGTGTGTGACCTACAGTTTGTGGTTATTTCTATGATCGATTACTGTTTTTATTCTTTTGTGGTTTAATGTGTGTGACCTACAGTTTGTGGTTATTTCTATGATCGATTACTGTTTTTATTCTTTTGTGGTTTAATGTGTGTGACCTACAGTTATGTTTATTCTTTTGTGGTTTCAGGTCTGTGGCCTATTGATGTGTTTATTATTTTGTGATTTCACATTTGTAGTCTCTTGCTGTGGATTATTCTCTCGCAAATAATTTGTGAATTATCTGTGTGTAAGTTTTTTTCTTGTGGTTAAACGTTACTTTTGTTTGGAAAGTATTGGTGTGGTTCGTCTGTGTGGTTTATTTAGTAGTGTGACTGAATATTTTATTTATGCAAAATATCTGGAGCAATAAGTAGCACGCATTCCATATTGCATTTCTTTTATATATTGTATGCATTTGTAAACGAAAATGGCAATTATTATACTGTATGCATTTGTAAACCAAGATGGTAATTATTATTATATTGTAGCCAAACATTTTAACCTTTGAACTGTTTTGAAACATGTCACACCCATACAGTATAGTAACCCTATATTTTACCACACTGCCACACTTGTGTCGTGATAATTTTTGAAACTCACCACAGCAGTCGTCCAAAAATATCTGTGTCACCTTACGCCAATCTCTTAACAGAATATCTTTGTCTCCTTACGTCATCTTTTAACAGAATATCTTTGTCTCTTTATGTCATCTCTTAGCAGAATATCTGTCATCTTACGTCATCTCGTCACAGAATATCTTTGTCTCCTTACGTCATCTCTTAACATAATATCTTTGTCTCCTTACGTCATCTCTTAACATAATATCTTCGTCTCCTTACGTCATCGCGTCAAAGAATTTCTTTGTCTCCTTACGTCATCTCGTACAGAAACAGCACAGTTTTGTGACCCTTGCTCGTTTTGGGTTCGTCTTGCGCAAGTCACTTGGTCCGTTGCGTATTTCCACGAACGTCATCAACTTATGCGTAATATGCGATCGTCGCTGGATTGTATTTTTCAAAATTATTTATCATTCACTGTTTCATATTTTCCAAACAGGATGGGGATGTATAAACAAATTTATCTAATAGTGATAAAATGTAAAGAACAGTCACTTTAAAAATGATAGAAAACAAACAGCACAGCACACACACAGACACATACGCAACAAGGCGCGCTCGCGCATACACACACACACACACTGACAAATAATTATATGAAAAAGGAAAGAAAATAAATGACCAATCGAAGCTCAGCAGAACAACAATAAATGTTGTTAGCACCATCTTCCATTCGTTAGCATCATCATCCATTTATTAGCAAAGCATTTCAAATATGGCGATATCTTGAGTTTAGATTTGGCTAAAGAACAACAATTATCAATCAATCACTCTAAAAGAAATATAAAATACAAATTGTGCTGCACAATATCTGGAAAATTAATGGATAAAAAGGTATTTAAACGGAGTAATGACTGTTAAAATGTGAATCTCAACAGAAGAAAGTTTCCAGGACTGATATGCGTTTGAGTTTTATTTTTTTCTATCGAATTGCTAGAGTAGCTTTTTCCCAGTGATGTAAAATATTTTTTAAAAAAAAGTTAAAATGATAGATGCTGATATGTTTACTCCAAGCCATTATTGTCGTATTCGTCACTGGGTCACTGGGTCGCGAAAAGTAAATGCAACTAAGAACAGCTTTCAAAAGCATGTTCGTATATTCGTTAGTGTAGACCTCTCTATCTGTCCGTCTACCTGTTTATGCTTGGATCAGGCTTACTGCCTGTTCTTCTTTCTGTCCTTTGATGCAGATTTTTTAATCTGTCCGTCTGCCTGTCTTTGGTGCAGGCTTACCATCTGTCCGTCTGCCCGTCTCTTGGTGTAGGTTTACCCTCTGTCCATTTTGTTGCTTAATGCAAACCTACTAGCTGTCTTTCATGCTGTTATTTAGTTCAGTAATATTATCTGACATTGTCTCTTAATTCACTCTGACTATCTGTTCTTCACCAAGTCCTTGAGTGCAGGCGTACTCATTTTTTTTTTATCCCTTTCTATTGGCCGAGGCGTATTTATCTGTTATCCATTTCTTTTGGTTGGAGCGTACTTATCTGCTACTCCTGTTTCTTAGTTTCGGCGTCCAATCTATTATTCCTGTCTCTTTGTTCAGGCGCACAATCTATTATTCCCGTCTCTTAGTTCAGGAGTACTTATCTGTTATTCCTGTCTCTTTGTTCAGGCGTACTATCTATTATTCCTGTCTCATTGTTTAGGCGTACTCCCGTCCATTAGCTCTGGAATGGACTTGTATTAGACAGGTCTGCTGATCTTTAGCGTCTGATGATAATCACCTGCAATGAAGATTATTTTGACCGCGCACGCGCGATAGAGTTGCATTATAGTTTGCTTTTTATTGGTATCCCTCCAAAGTGACAAGCTGAACTGCAGGGTTCGCTTCAGCAAGGAGTTAAAATTGTCTTTATTGGTATCCTTCCAAGGTGACAAGCTGAACTGCAGGGTTCGCTTCAGCATGGAGTTAAAACTTGTCTTTATATTGTAACGGTCTAGCATAAAAGTTTAAAGTGTTAGTAAAGGTATGCAGAGTAAATTCATCTTTTAAAACAATCAGTTTTAAATTTTTGATAAACGATGTGACGGTACGAAATATTGCAAACTTTACCGCCCCTACATTTCGATATAGATCTAAAATAAAGTTCCTTTCACGTTTTATCACAATAAATCCAGAGTCTAATTTTTTAAAAGGAACAAATAAGAGTTTTGAATCACAAAACTTGTGTGTTTGTGTGTCTTCACGTACACTCTCTGAGTGCATGCGTGTGAGATTAATGTTTGTCTGTGTTAAAGTCTTTAAATATTTCGATTCTTCATTCGTTAGCTACATGCAGCCTTTGCTGTCTAATATTTCCGTCACATTGCTTAGTCTTTCTATCTGATATTTCCGTCACATTGCTTAGTCTTTCTATCTGATATTTCCATCTCAGGTCTGAGTGCTGGTTAGATTAGACGTCATTCATGTCTGTTTACTGACACGCTGCTGATTTGTGCCACGCAGTGGATAGCGGGAGACAAGACGATGAAATCGACTAACGTGATCTCTGCTTTTACAAATGACAGGTCATTGGATTGCTGGCACAAATGACAGGTCATTGGGTCATTGGATTGCTGGCACAAATCTGCTCGACTGGCGAGTTGAAGGTGCGGGGTGGATTTTGGAGGGTTTGAAAAGTGCACGTTATTGTACTGTTCACCTCACCCCTCCCCTCAATTGTGAAAGAAAATACACGAAATAGAATAAAAATTAACAAGAAACGAAACAATATCAGCTTGCATCCCAACATAATTTGGTTGTTGTCTCTGTCGACAATCACTCCCGGCAATGACATTTGTTCTTGTTTGAACATACACGTGTTAGCCCGTCTTGACCTCTGACCTGGAGACTGACAATGAGTTAGGAATTTTGTTCTCCATTAGGATTGAATACTTCACTGTGAGTAATTACTTCAACATGGAAAAGCAAACAAGTTTTGCACGCACGCACTAGGTTCTCTGACAGAACAAGGAGCTCATGTTTGTAACAGGAACTTTGGTAGAGCTACGTACTTGATGAATATTAGGGGTTTTGAGAGAACAAGATGCTCTATTAACAAGAGGAACGCTAGAAGCATTAGGTGCTTGCAAGGTATTTTCAAATATCCAAACTACGATTTGGCAGTTAATTCACACGATACCGACAAATTGCTTGTACCTGAAGGGATCTCCCTACAGCCGAACACGTTATTAAAACATGTTATTAAATACGTTATTAAAACACGTTATTAAAACATGTTATTAAATACGTTATTAAAACATGTTATTAAAACACGTTATTAAAACATGTACAACGATAGGGGTAGAAAGAAACAAATAACTGACTTTCTAACCTAAAGCAAAAAACAAATTCCGGTAAATATACAAGGGGTACTTAATTCCCGAGACAGCACCGGCTTGAGTGAACCAGCCAGTCATGACAGACGACAAAGCATCCAGCACCCACCTCAACCACTCCAAGAGTCAACAACAGATAGCAGACATCCAGACAACACTACCACAACAGTAGCAACCACCACAAAACGAAACGACAGTAGAAAGAAAAGAAAGAAACTGCCGAAACAAAACTTTCACCAGCAAAAACAACACTAAACAGCAGCCACCCTCTTCAGAATACAGAGAGAAGGGGAAGGCACCACAGGAATCCACCACTAACTGAGAACATCAACAAGATGAAAAGTTCATGCAATTCCTGTGGGGTAAAGAAGTTATCGTGAAAAAGAAGAAAAACCGGCTTGAGTGAGTACGCTAAATAAACTGATAAATGCACACCAACTGCACAAAAAGATTATAATAATAAATCATTGTTAAACAAAGTGAAGAAATCAATTTAAACTTCACTTTTAGACGGTTGCATGTTTATCATTCCTGTATGAACTAAAAACTGTGAGATTTTTACCGATTCCACTTACCACAATTTAAATTATTTAGTCATTATGATTCACGATTAATAGCATTATGAAGTCAAGATAAAATAAAATAGAGTAACAGTAGGTGAAACAGGTATAAAGAAAAAAAATAAATGTAACAATATTGTTATATTAGTCATCATTACAGCATGGTTATAATAATAATGATTAGTCATCGTTACAGCATGGTCATTATAAAAATGATTAGTCATCATTACAGCATGGTTATAATAATAATGATTAGTAATCGTTAGAGCATCGTTATAATAATAATGATAAGTAATCGTTACAGCATCGTTATAATAATAATGATTAGTCATCGTTACAGCATGGTTATAAAAATAATGATTAGGAAAAAATGAAATAATAAAAATAAAGGGAACAAACTAAAAGAAAATAATATAGCATTTTCACCACACCCAAATTTAAAATAAATAAATCTATTAATAAATAATTCAAATATACCCATTAGCAAGTGCAACGTACGGTTAATCTCTAATTGTGCCCCCCCCCCATCAATCCCACAGCACCCTATCCGTCCACAGCCTATTTTGGTGCAAAGCCGGAAGCGTCCCTTGAAACTGAAGAAGAAGGAAAGTTAGTAGAACTATGTACTTAATAAATACTAGAGCCGTTGGTCTAAGTTGCTCTGTTAATCATGGAACACTAGTAGAATATGTACTTGATAAATAGTGGCGTCATTGACAGAAAAAGAAACGTTAGTAGAACTATGTACTTGATAAATACTAAGGTCATGAAAGAACAATTCGTTCTGTTAATAATAGAAACGTTGGTAGAACCTGATATTTGATAAATAGTAGGGTTATTGACAAAGCAATTTGTTCTGTTAATTGATAAAATACTGGGGTCGTTGAAAGAACAATTTGTTCTGTTATCAAATGGAACATTGGAAGAACTAAATATTTGATAAATACTAGGGATGTTGACAGAACAAGTGTTCTGTTAACAGTGGAAACGTTGATAGAACTAGGTACTTGATAAATACTATGTCCTTGATAGAACATGGTATTCTGTTAACAATAGAAATGTTAGTAGAACTAGGTACTCGAAAAATAATAGGGTCGTTGACAGTATAGGAAACGAAGGTAGAATTAGGTACTTAACTAAAACTGGGAAGTGCTTTATTAACATGTTACGATGATGACACTCAGAAGTTTAAGTCATAAACGTCATCAGTGGAAAATTTTAGTCCTGTCAGTATCTGGCAATGTTATAACAGGATAATTTTCCATCACTTTAAAAGTAGATATCACACTCTTTATGGGCAATGATATCACGGATAATTTTCCATGACTTTAAAAATAGATATCACACTCTTTATGGGCAATGAGGCTGACTGTTCAGTTGCCATTTCGATCAAAAGAGTTAAGCACACTCTTCATTGGCAGTGAGGTAAAAATGTTTCAATTGCCACTTTCATTAAGGGAGCTAACCTAGATTGGCAAGGATTTAGAAAGTCCATCAACGGAATTAATTAACATTAACAAGTAGGAAGAAATATTAATTGTCCCACCATCAAGGGATCTAACCACTGTTTCTGTTGGCAAAGTAGTAGAAAATTTCCTTGTCCTTCTGCTGAAAGACTTTAATTATGTTTCTTATTGGCAGCGAAGTAAAATTGATTGCTGTCTCCATCCAGTTACTCACACTTCTAACGGCAGCGATGACGTAAAGTCAGTGTTCCTCTCAATCAATTGGCCAAAACCACTTTCTTTTTGCAACGAGGTAGATAGGTCATTTGTTGTCTCCATATAAGGGGTCAATCG
The DNA here is from genome assembly GCA_028829895.1 of Sinotaia quadrata. Taxonomy (NCBI): domain Eukaryota; kingdom Metazoa; phylum Mollusca; class Gastropoda; order Architaenioglossa; family Viviparidae; genus Sinotaia; species Sinotaia quadrata. The sequence goes on from CM054181.1 coordinate 64,614,054, forward strand.
TATTGGCACCGAGCAGAAAGATTAACTGACATATCTACCAGGTAGGCTACTGCACTCTTCAGGCTGCACTGCACTCACTGGCTAAACCACTAGCAACGCAGTCGTCAGTTGTCATTTCCATTAACGGAGCTACCATTCTCCTAAGTGAAATTACAATTAACAGGTCCATCAAGAAAACTACCACGATAGTTACTGACATTAGGGAAAATGAGCAATTATCTTTTCTATTACTGGTCGATCAAGCTCTTATAGGAAACGCAATACATTTACATGGATCAATTATCGCTTCTGTCTTGAATCTATAATGTTCATTAATAGCAGTCGAGAGGAAGGGTCGTTTATTGTTTCATTGAAATAACTACGTAGAATACGTTCTTGATTAGGGACAAAATATTTTGAATTTTGCATTCAGCAGGACTGTTATATTGCCTAGCTCACCAATGGATTTTCATATCGCTTGTAAAAAATGATGTAGATAAGAGACTAGGGATAAATAAACATAATTTTGGGTTGGATTAAGCAAGCCAAAGAGATACAGTTTAGCTATTGTTTAAGAACCCTAACAGATATAATCTAGCGATGGGTTAAACAATGAAAACATACAGATACAATCTAGCTCTAGTTTAAACAACCAAAGCAAATGCAATTTTAGCTGTGGTTTTATGCAATCAAAATTGAATTAAATGCAAATCTAGGGAGTATTCACAGAATGTTTATTTCACTTGTAATTGTCACCGTTGTCACATTACCGTGTCTACTTTTACTACCACCACCAACCACGCTCCAACCACCATAATATCAATAACTTCCATTCCCGGATATGAAAGTCTACTACCACTCTCACCAACAGACCTGAACACCACTAACAACTCCACTATCACAGATGTACCTCAACAATGACTACGACTATCAAATACTCAAAGCTACCACCACCACCACTATCATCATCAGACTCCAACAACTACTGTTACCCTAAACTTCACAACCGCATCTTAACAAGCAGTACCAACTCTACTGCTATTACCGCCAGATCTCAACAACGTACACCACCACTACTGGATCTCAGCAACTACTACCTCCATCACTGTCACCATGATACTCCAACAACCACTGTTACCACAAATTTCGCAGCCGCATCTTCACAACCTGTACCACTATAACCGGATCTCAACAACTCCTTCCATTACAACTAATACCATTACAACCCCTACCATTACAACTACAACCATTACAACTCCTATCACTACAACTCCTACTAGAACAACTACTACCAATACTCCTAGCACAAACAACTTTTTAAAATAAAAAACGAAAATAACGCAACAAGGACTTGAGCAATACATTGTTGTGCAGTGTTTATTTTTTTTCTGTAGCGTATTAGAAAATAAATCTGATTTAAACACGAAAACCGTAACTTTTTTTTTTATGGCCATAAAACTGTTCTGTTTAACACAGCCTCGGTAGGCCTAAGTGATATGTGGTTTTTTTGTTTATTAAAAAAACCTTTTCCTATTATCGCTTTCATTGTCGCTGTTCCGTTTGTGAAGAGTCAAGTATTCTGCTCAGCGCAACCCGTTTAATTTCGAACGAGAGAGATTTCTTCCAGAGCAGTCTAGTCCGGATTTAGATCAAGACAAATGTATTTGAAAAGAAAAAGAAGAAAACAAATAGAAATCTGTGTGTATGTGATTTCCCTTTTTTTCCCTCTTGCTTTCTCGCAGCCATGAAAAATCGGCATTTCCGTAGATACACAACGCATGCGTGGATCATTCAAAAACTCGTGGTTAGCCATTTATAGAATTCATAAAATTACTATCTCACATTCAAACACATACATATTATCACACTCAAACATCACACGCTCACAAATGCACGGATACAAGCATGTACTCTTATGCACAGATTGCTCAATGAGTTAGTGAGTCAGTGAATCAGTTAGTTAGTTAGTTAATTAATTAGTTAATTAGTTAATTAGCTAGTTAGTTAGTTAGTTAATTAGTTAATTAGCTAGTTAGTTATTTAGTTAGTTAATTAGTTAGTGAGTCAGTTAGTTAGTTTGTTAGTTAATTAATTAGTTAGTTAGTTAATTAGTTAGTTAGTTAATTAATTAATTAATTAATTAATTAGTTAGTTAGTAGTTAGTTAGTTATTAGGATGATATCAGCCGATTTCGCTTCCTGGCACAAGATGTGCCGCTGATGAGAGGGTCAAAGATGATGAAAGACAGAGGGGAGTGAGGTGGAAAGAAAAGGGGTAGAGTGGTGATGATGAATGGTGACCGGTGTGTCCGTGGAGCACATATCTGGCCGGGAGATGTATGCAATACTCCGGTAGTCCGTGGGCTAATCTCGTGGTGGTTGACGTTGTTGAAATCGTATTCGTAGACCCCGAGTTTGGAGGGGAGAGAGTGGATGGGGGATACTCGATGAGTCTCTCTCATTGTTAGTTTATATAGACACTCACACATACACACAAACGCGCGCGCGCGTTTAAAGTCAAAGATCAGTTACTCTTTTTATATCTACAAACACACATGTACACACTTTATAAACTTTCTCCCTAAATATCCCCACCCCCACCCATAAAAATGTATTTATGGTGGACAGAACTCATAATCAGGGCCATCTTAACAACATTATAAGCCCACGATCAGGGCAGTGCACAGGGGCCATACCTACACAACCACTAACAGGAATAAAAATTGATAGCAAGTCACAACATATATAATTTAGCATGGGACCCCAGGGTAACTGCCCAGACTGCCCATGCGTTAAGACTGCGCTCATAACTTTTACACACACAAATACGCATGATGTCACCCTAGTGACATACTACTATAAGTTAAGAACTTAAGTTTGCAAATGATTTGAAATTCCTACCAAGTCGCTGAAAATAAGTATTCAAGCACCTGAAACAAGCAACTGAAACAAGCAACTGAAACTAAAAAGAATTTGAGCTATTAACCAAGAAACTGAAAGTAAGTTTTCAAGCGACCCCAAAGCACAAGTCAAGTAACAAAGTCTATTCAACGACCGCCAACCATAAATTAAAAAAAAACACAACGTATATTCAAACGACCTGATTGTAATTACATATTCAATCGACCTCTGACCACTTACTAACCAAGCGACTGACACTACGTATCCAAGCACGATCTGAAAGTACATGTAGGTCCATGTATTCAAGATCACTCCCCCCCCCACTAAACTTACGCCTTCCAAGTACTGCTCACATAGGAACTATCTACAATATCCATCCCATAATTTAGAGTAAAATGTCAAAGACCGAGACTAGTACATTAATTATTATCATACGAGGTATTAAGGTGTTCTCACAAAACTCGACCCAGAGTCTAATGATAAAGACTTAATTCGGCAGTTCTCAAAACTTACATTGATTTCGTACCAGTATTGAAGTTATTTTGTGGTTTATAAAAAAGAAATTCAAAGTTAATTTCGATGTTTAAGAGTACATATTTCATTTTATTTAGTGAATCAGGCACACACATCTAAGTAAGAGCGTTAGCATTGTGACTGCCAAGTATTACGACCAGCGTTTCCTATTAATCTAATGAAAGGGGACATAACTCGGCATTCCATTATGAACGACAAAGATGTGCAGAGTTTAACTCAGCCAAGAGTGCTCGAGTTGATAATGTTACCACCGCCTGTTATTGTCTCCCTTGTCCGGAGAATTGTACTATATCTTTTGGAGCACGCGCCTCTTGAGTCAATGCGAAAGTTGGGTTGAAAGGTCAAGGACTAACAAGGGCTGCATACATGATATAAATATATATGATTTATTAAAATAAAAAAATCTGTTTATAAACTCTTACAGTTCAGACATTGGTGACATCTGCCGACTTTGGTACTTAGAGGGAAATTTCCTCTGCTTTTACTTTTTATTTTTAGCATTCAAAAAATAATAAAACTAAAACAAACCCCCAAACAAATAAACAAAAGAGAAAGAAAAAAGAAAAAAATATTTAAATCAACAACAAACTGCAAGAAATAATAATTCAAGAATGACAATTCTGACAACAGAGCCATAAAAAGTAAAGATAAATGTTTAGCATGCAGAGAGAAACATTTGCCTGTGCCCATAGTAATATTTGTAGCGATTATTTACCCCTGCTGCAGTTAGGAACAAAGGAGTTACCCCTTGTATGAAATAGAGGTGCGAACACTAAGACCCGACTTTGCAAGAAAACAAGAGGAATAACTCTTTCCAACTACTGCCCATTTTTCCTGATCTCGGTATTTAGACAAATGTCTGTATTTGTTTAATGAGTTCAAGTTTAAATAAATCTTGAGAGTATAGTAAATAAAAGTAAATAAAAGTAATAAAAGTAAAAAATGATAAATATTTACATCATGAATAAGTTTTTTTTTTATTCGCCCGTTTCAATTTTCAAGTGACTTTTTGTGCAACATACAGCCCCGGATTATTACTAATTAACCATTTATGTGTTTCATTTTATTTATGTTAATGTGCTTTTCATGCTTGCGAAACAAACATAATTCACCGCCAGAATTACAGTTATACATTTTCTGTGCTTGACGAAGCAGACGTGAATATGGCTGTCACCTAACTAACACAAACATAATTGCAAAATTAAGCAAACACCTGATAGCGAAATAAAAAACAAACAAACAAACAAACAATATTTAAATCAGAAACGAAGAGAACAATTTCCGAGAGGGGGGATGAACGTACCGGTGGGGAAGGAGCAAAGGGGGGGAGGGAGACTACGAAGTAATCTGTTGCACTTCCATTGTTTTCGTTCAGTCATAAAATTTCCAGTTCTGGTTTTAATTTCACAAACTCGAATTAAGTGCTTGTTTGCGCTCCGCAATATAAAGCTCCTATCGTATTTATCAGTACACATTCTCACCAATATTTGTCGCACGCCTCATCAACAAGGTCATTAACTTGTTTTACGTCTGGTAAGGAAAGTAGAGTGAGCGGCTTGTGTCACGTAGTACGTAGGATTTATATTTTTGTTTGTGGAGAATTTAGTATTAAAAAAAAAAATTCAGATATCCGCATAATTAGCAGTGTTTGGAAGAACCCGGATGCATTTATTTGTACGCAATGTCCAATCAAACAATCGTTCTCTCACACCAAATGCATGAACAGCAGAAGCTAATGAAGCATCAAGTGAGTAAGCGATGTACCTTTATAGTTATTAGGAAATTATTGATACCAAGAGTAAAGGACTGCAAGATCACTAAATGAATGTTGACCGGACTTTTTTGAGGTATGTTATTCCAAATGATTTCCTTGAATTTATTATTTTCAAAGCAAGCAATAAAGAGGATTTTTTCCGATTTACAGAACCATCATTATAGCCGTGGGAAAGAAAAATCGATCATATTGTTTGCACATTTAGGGTGCGATAAATATTTGACATGCTTTCATTATGGCTCTTGTTATCTTTCACTGTTTGAATATAATTATTGATTGGATACATAATGTAGCATTTATGTTCATTTTGTACTAATTATGTCAATAATAAAGGTTATCTGCAAAAAGTGCAAACACAATATTAGTGATTAACAACATGGGGGCTATTTAGGAAAAAAAAGTTATTTAACATTTGAAATGGATAAAAGGAAAAGGAGTAGAATTTATTAGGTCTAAGCGTGGTTTGATGCCATGTACTTATTTTGCATTGGTCGTTTTGTAAATGATATACTCATTTGAATCTTTGCTGTAGAGGTTTTCGATCGGACGAAAAATGTTTTGATGTAAAGAACATATTACTTTATATTTAATTAACTTCCGATACCAACTTGTGCAAAGACAATTTTTCTATTTACTTAAAAAAAAAATAGACATAATAGTGATATAGTGCAGGAGAGGGGTGGGGAGAACACAATTGAAACTGTAGACAATGTAATATCAAATAAGCGTCTTTCCTGCTTCTTGAGTTTATAGTAGACTGTGAAAGTAAGGCTTCAAAACTTTCCTGTGTGTGTGTGTGTGTGTGTGTGTGTGTGTGTGTGTGTGTGTGTGTGTGTATGTGTTTGTGTGTTTATACTAGATTGTGTGAGTTTGTTTTCAAAACTTTCATGTGTGTGTGTGTGTGTGTGTGTGTGTGTGTGTGTGTGTGTATGTGTGTGTGTGTGAATATACTAGATTGTGTGAGTTTGTTTTCAAAACTTTCATGTGTGTGTGTGTGTGTATGTGTGTGTGTGTGTGTATGTGTGTGTGTGTGTGAATATACTAGATTGTGTGAGTTTGTTTTCAAAACTTTCATGTGTGTGTGTGCGTGCGTGCGTGCGTGTGTGTGTGTGTTTATACTAGATTGTGTGAGTTTGTTTACAAAACTTTCATGTGTGTGTGTTTATACTAGAATGTGTGTGCGTGTTTATACTAGATTGTGTGTGTGTGTGTGTGCGCGCGCGCGCGTGTGTTTATACTAGATTGTGCGAGTTAGTCTTCACTGTGTGTTTATACTCGACTATGTAAGCTTGTCTTCAAAACTTTCCCAAGTGAGTAAGTGTGTTTGTGTATGCGTATGCACACGTGTGTGTGTTTGTATTAAATTAAGTTTGTCTTTATGACTTTCCTGTGTGCGTGTGTGTGTTGATACTAGATTGTGTAAGCTAGTCTGTAATACGATGTGAGTACTAGATTGTATAAGTCTGCCTACACTGTAATACGATGTGAGTACTAGATTTATAAGCCTGCCTACACTGTAATACGATGTGAGTACTAGATTTATAAGCCTGCCTACACTGTAATACGATGTGAGTACTAGATTTATAAGCCTGCCTACACTGTAATACGATGTGAGTACTAGATTTATAAGCCTGCCTACACTGTAATACGATGTGAGTACTAGATTTATAAGCCTGCCTACACTGTAATACGATGTGAGTACTAGATTTTATTTGTCTTCACTGGGTAAGTACTCTTTAACATCTCTCTGTTTATCGGATTACAAACATTTCACTTAAATGACACAGCATGTGTGCTAAATATTGTTGAAGTTTGACTCATATGTTCCCGTGTGCATATTAGATCGTGTATGTTTGTCGTCTATTCTTTGTAGTAAAATAAAGCTTGGCTTCGCTGTTTTTAATTTTGCATTTTAGATAGTAAACTGGTTTATTTCTATTTTCCTATTTGTCTACTAAATTGTGTAAGTTTGTCCTTACTGATTTGTAAGACATAATAACAACACCTTACACATCATATACGAGTTGGATAAATTGTGTAAGTTTGTCCTTACTGATTTGTAAGACATAATAACAACACCTTACACGTCTTGCACGAGTTGGATATTATCGTTCTCACAAGTACTAAGGAAGTGTGAGAAAGACAATTATAGAGTCGACAACGACGGAGGTTTTACCAAAAAAACACAAACTAAAATGTTGACTTATAAAAACACAAACTAAAATGTTGACTTATAAAAACACAAACTAAAATGCTGACTTATAAAAACACAAACTAAAATGCTGACTTATAAAAACACAAACTAAAATGCTGACTTATAAAAACACAAACTAAAATGCTGACTTATAAAAACACAAACTAAAATGCTGACTTATAAAAACACAAACTAAAATGCTGACTTATAAAAACACAAACTAAAATGCTGACTTATAAAAAGGGAAATATGAAAGAATTAAAATAGAAAATTAAAGGAGTGTCGGAATGATACTTTGACATGCTCTCGAGAAAATATTCTCATTAATGGAACAAATTAAATTACAATCCAATCTCAAAGAAATAAAATAATGATAACATTTATACCAGAAAATAGACATTTCTCTACACACAAAAACACACACATACGCGCACGCACACATAGACATACATATTTGCACGTACAAACTCACACATACACAAACACGTACATGCACGCACACACACACATAGGCACAACATATACATGCACGCACACACACACACACACACACACACACACACACACACACACACACACACACACACACAACTCCAGGATGTATTTGGCAATCAGGATATTACATTATTTTTTGATTCAAATCAGATTTGTCCGATAGACTGCAAGTTGTCTCAGTAAATGATCAACATTCCGACCCCAGACATTCCCAAGTCGTAGATAGATTCTGTTCTCAGACCAGTTCTTTGTATTATGTATTTGTGCTCCCTGTCCAGTGCCAGCCAATCACCACCACGTGCCCATCATTTCTACACAGATGATTCTCGACTGTAGATGTCAAGTTAACCTAATGAAATCGCGTCCAAAATTAAATGTAGCGAGACGTCTTTCTGAAATGAAGAGTTGGATGATATAGTAATAAGACGTCTTTCTGAAATGAAGAGTTGGATGATATAGTAATATGACGTCTTTCTGAAATGAAGAGTTGGATGATATAGTAATAAGACGTCTTTCTGAAATGAAGAGTTGGATGATATAGTAATATGACGTCTTTCTGAAATGAAGAGTTGGATGATATAGTAATAAGACGTCTTTCTGAAATGAAGAGTTGGATGATATAGTAATAAGACGTCTTTCTGAAATGAAGAGTTGGATGATATAGTAATATGACGTCTTTCTGAAATGAAGAGTTGGATGATATAGTAATATGACGTCTTTCTGAAATGAAGAGTTGGATGATATAGTAATAAGAAGTCTTTCTGAAATGAAGAGTTGGATGATATAGTAATATGACGTCTTTCTGAAATGAAGAGTTGGATGATATAGTAATAAGAAGTCTTTCTGAAATGAAGAGTTGGATGATACACTAATAAGACATCTATCTGAAGCGAAGAGTTGGATGATACACTAATAAGACGTCTTTCTGAAATGAAGAGTTGGATGATACACTAATAAGACATCTATCTGAAGCGAAGAGTTGGATGATACACTAATAGGACGTCTTTCTGAAATAAAGAGTTGGATGATACACTAATAAGACGTTTTTCTGAAATAAAGAGTTGGATGATATAGTAATAAGAAGTCTTTCTGAAGTGAAGAGTTGGATGATACAGTAATAAGACGTTGTCTGAAGTGAAGATTTGGATAATACACTAATAAGATACAGGTGATTGATACTAAAACTGCTTTTTACTCCTAAAAGAGTTTGTAAATCTTTACATGTGCCGGTCAGTGAACATTGATGACAATCATTGTACAGTTTGTAAATCCTTATCTCTGCTGGTCAGTGAACATTGGTGACAATCATTGTACAGTTGGTCAGTGAACATTGATGACAATCATTGTACAGTTTGTAAATCCTTATCTCTGCTGGTCAGTGAACATTGATGACAATCATTGTACAGTTTGTAAATCCTTATCTCTGCTGGTCAGTGAACATTGATGACAATCATTGTACAGTTTGTAAATCCTTATCTCTGCTGGTCAGTGAACATTGGTGACAATCTTTGTACATTTAGTAAATCGCTCTCCTACTTGGATAAGAAAGGTGAAGATGGAGGTTTTTCTCCCTCCAGTCTTCCATACTTGTAGGGCAAAATATATCTTCTTACAGCTACATTGCATCAATACTTCTATAAAGCAGCATACTCTCTCTTTAAAATAACACGACGTCAGTACCTGGAAAGCAAAATGTATATCTCGCCCTACAACAACTTTGCTTCAGTACTTCAATAGAACAACATGTCTCTCTCTCCTTACAACAACACGTCTCCAGTATTTGTAGAGCAGCATAGCTCTCTCTCTACACAACACGATAATATAAGTGCCGTCTGATATCACACTTGCAACGTTCCTGCTAGAAGCTTGCGCTCTTGTTCATACACACATTTTCAGCATTCCGAAGGCAAAGTGGTAGTCAATTGCTCAAAGTTTCTTTGCTTAACAGGGTCCCTCTATTTGGAATGTGCTGCTTTTTGAAGTGAGACATTAAGAGACCGTGTCCATTTTCAAGAAGGCCCTCAAGACATTTTCTTTCGTTAGCAAGAATATCGGTAACTCTTTAATGGCACTGTTTTGCTCCCTTTTACAATTGTAAAAATCGATTTGTTTATGTTAGGTTTTTTTTTATTTAGTTAGTTAGTTGTACATCAATTTGTGTCTGTTTCTTTTGTGTGCATATAGTTATTTGTACATTATAAAAATCAGTTTTATTTATGTTTATTTTCTGGTGATTAAGGTATTAATCATTGATAAATTTATTTTATTGATATCTTTGCATTTATTTGTTATATAAAAACGTTGCGAATTTTAATGAATTTCAGTCTTGTTATCTTTCTTTTAGTCTTTCTTTGCGTGTAATATATTACATATAATAAGGATCTTTTGCATTTTGTGACGTAATAGATTACATATAATAAGGATCTTTTGTGACGTAATAGATTACATATAATAAGGATCTTTTGTGACGTAATAGATTACATATAATAAGGATCTTTTGCCTTTTGTGACGCGCTCTGTCGCTTATGAGTTTTGACGCTTTATCAAAACTCCTTTATTCGTACTTTTATTATGTATTTATTTCACACATGCAGAATGTATTCACACATACAGATACGCTTACAAACGCATACACATGCACACATACTATGCAGCACATACAGAGGTTTGGGTTATACACACTTAATACTCTACCACCACTCGCGCATACGCACACAAAGACATACACAAACAGGCGCACATCCACGCACAAAATCACACAAACATACACTCCAGCACACACACACACAAACACAAAGATACACACACATATATTAACACACACAAACGCACACATAAATACGCAAACATACACACAAACACACACACACACAAGCATACAGACATACATATACTCTAATATACACAAACACAAATGCACCAGGCACTAACATACACTAACACAAACACACGCACACGTCAACACACACTAGCACACACACACATACACACACACACACACACACACACACACACACGCTGCCGCAACGAGCAAGAAAGTATTCCTATCTCTCGTCGTCAACCAACTCTAGTTCGTGCGTTCGTTTGGTATTTATTATTTTTATTTTTAGAACGAGAACGTCCACAAAATGCGACGGGGAAATGAAATTACCTTGATAATTTCCAAGCACCGTTATTATGACGGCCTGAATGAAGGAGTTCCAATTTGACCTGGTCGTAATGGAATGAGGCGAGCTCCAGGCCTAGGTTGGAATTGACTGGCGACATGTACACGTCTTCACATTTTATCTCATATTTAAACATTCTTTGTGGACGACGTTTTTTGGTATTAGTTCTGAACATTCTGTTGATGCTATTCGTAATGCGCGCGCGCGCGCACACACACACACACACACACACTAACTTGCACAGGCATACTTATACATGCACACATACACACAACGCATATACCCACATGAATATTCAGTCATTGCACACACACAGACACATACACACACACACACACTCACACGCACATACACACGCCCCCACACATGTCACACTTATACACATACACATACAACACATACACACACGAACATTCACTGAAAATACCCACACAGATACACACATTTGCACATATCTTATAGTAAGATGATGCAAACATTCCATTACTGTTATTTATTATATGCCAGTAGCTCACATGGTCGTTATTAAATGTAATCTTACTCACTTTACTATGCATCTAGTGAATATACGTCTATTTATTATGCCCACCAGAACTGGCACTAAACGCTATATATTTGTTTTATCAATTCGTCCATGTATCCAGTCACTGGCACTAAACGCTATATATTTGTTTTATCAATTCGTCCATGTATCCAGTCACTGGCACTAAACGCTATATATTTGGTTTATCAATTCGTCCATGTATCCAGTCACTGGCACTAAACGCTATGTATTTGGTAAACGGGGCATATCTGAAAAGTCTGAGAGTAAAAAAGGGAAAAAAGATCAAAAGGGTAATTACGTGCACAAAACATCACGGACGGTGTGTTAATGGGCCGGACACATCGAATCGAGACAAACAGACTGGTTGGAAATGCCATCGTTCAACCATAGCTTAAACTATTAAGTACAAACAAGCAAACATTCCAATGTCATATCCATACACTGCGATTTGTAGCACCGCGATATATTGCCATAAAAATGAAATACATTTCTGTTATTTTAGGAGCTATCCACCCACTACTCCGATTTAATACTGTAAGTTGCATGCAACTGTCGTATGGAATGCTTTAGACTTAGACTTTCGATAGAGCAAAATATTTTATATCAAACAAAGTAATAATTTTTATGTGCTCTCTGTTATAATACACACAATAAACGTAACATTAATTTTTTATATTTTCACGATCAGTAATATTTCACCAAACGATGAATTGTGTTGTGATGTATGACATTGTGAGACGAGTGTTGTGATTTATGACATTGTGAGACGAGAAGATGACAAACTGCATTACACTCTGCTGGTGAGCACAATGATTTGAAGTGAGGTAGTGCAAAGATGGATATGATACTGTCTGCTGGTGAGCACAATGATTTGAAGTGAGGTAGTGCAAAGATGGATATAATACTGTCTGCTGGTGAGCACAATGATTTGAAGTGAGGTAATGCAAAGATGGATAGTGTCTGTTGGACAAGATGACGACAGTTAATATACTGGTGAGTATATTGCTGTTCAGTGACGAAGTGAAAGGATGGTTATAGCACTGACCGTTGAACAAGACGATGACAATCAATATCACACTACCGGTAAGTATAATATGGTTCAGAGACTAATCACAATATAGTTATAGCACTAACGTTTGGACAAGATGATGACAGTCAATATCACATTACTGGTGAGAATAACAGAATAAATTATTTAAAAAGTATTATTGAGTTAATAAAAAAATGAATTAATCAAAACTAAATTATTGAGTTAACAAAAATATATTGAGTGAATTAAAAAATATTGAATCAATAAAAATTTATTGAGTAATCAAAAATATTATTGAGTTAATCAATATTCTGTTTGGACCATTTTCTATGTGTTACTATGGTTGTGTATGTGTATGTGTGTGTGTGTGTGTGTGTGTGTGTGTGTGTGTGTGTGTGTGTGTGTGTGTGTGTGTGTATGTGTGTGATTGTATGTATGTTATCGCAGTTAAGAAGACTGATGTGTACTACACTGTAACGCATTGAAAGCAGAATGATCACTCTACACTGTAACTCATTGAAAGCAGAATGATGCACGCTACACTGTAAAGCATGATACATTGTATTATGGGCATGCAGTCCAGACTGAATTTCCTCCAGATTGTGAATGAAATGAAAAGCTGTTAAGATCAACATTCCATGAATACCACAGTGGATCATCACTTCAATATTAATTTGAGAGCTCAAACAAAACAAAAAAATCAAATTAAAAAAAAGTTCGTCGGCATTTAGCGTCTTAATCGGGAACCACGGGGGGTCACATTTGGAGACGTTAGCCATAATAATACAAAACAGCTGTAATGGTGACAATAAACTCCCAAAATCAGACACCAAGGAGTGAAATTCGACTCTGATAGGTAGGTCACGTGTAAGCCTACGTAGTCGTATGTAGTATAACCTTCAACATCTACGACCAACATATCTATAATTGTAGTCGTTGTAGTATAACCTTCAACATCTACGACAAACATATCTATAATTGTAGTCGTATGTAGTATAACCTTCAACATCTACGACAAACATATCTATAATTGTAGTCGTATGTAGTATAACCTTCAACATCTACGACAAACATATCTATAATTGTAGTCGTATGTAGTATAACCTTCAACATCTACGACAAACATATCTATAATTGTGATGTAGATACACACGTACTCGAGATATGCTTTTCTATAATGATGCTAACTTATATTAAAGTATGCGTAATCCGGACGTGTTTTTCATTGATTACGCCAGTTTAAAGTTTAAGTATGCGTAATACGGACGTGCTTTTCATTGATTACGCTAATTTAAAGTTTAAGTATGCGTAATCCGGACGTGCTTTTCATTGATTACGCTAATTTAAAGTTTAAGTATGCATAATCCGGACGTGCTTTTCATTGATTACGCTAGTTTAAAGTTTAAGTATGCGTAATCCGGACGTACTTTTCATTGATTACGCTAATTTAAAGTTTAAGTATGCGTACTTTCTGTCGGTGAAATTACTTTTCAGCATCTTAACTTTCTGTATCCAGGTTTCGCGACCGAATATTCATTTATGATCCGGACTTCTAAAAACTGACATCAACCACAACAATGCAAAAGCCTTTTCTGCATTAGATTCTTTTTGCATCAGATCCTTTCGTACTAGGCCCTCTAAACAACAGACATTTTATAAATCAGGCACTTTGTGCATCACGCCCTTTGTGTACCAGGCATTTTATAATTCAGGCCCTTTGTGTACCAGACCCTTTGTGTAACAGGCCCTTTGTATACCAGGCATTTTATAAATCAGGCCCTTTGTGCACCAGGCCCTTTCTGCACCAGGCATTTTATAATTCAGGCCCTTTGTGCACCAGGCACTTTATGTACCAGGCATTTTATAAATCAGGCCCTTTGTGTGCCAGGCCCATTGTGTACCAGGCATTTTATAAATCAGGCCCTTTGTGTGCCAGGCCGTTTGTGTACCAGGCATTTTATAATTCAGGCCATTTGTGTACCAGGCATTTTATAAATCAGGCCCTTTGTGTGCCAGGCCGTTTGTGTACCAGGCATTTTATAAATCAGGCCCTTTGTGCACCAGGCCCTCTCAGCAACAGGAATTTACGTACGAAGGTTTTTGCGCATTGCTCTCACGTGTGGAACAAATTGCCACTTGAACCTGCACACGTTGGCACTATGATCTCCCCCAAGAGCTTTCCGTTAATTCCTACTTCGATTTTCGAACAGTATTAACAGGGCTTCGCTCCCCTTGTTTCTGTGTTACTTTTCTTCTTCCCCCTTTTCTCGCTTCTTTTGATTTCTCTTCCAGTAATCTTTCCTCTTCTCCCAGTCTCATGTTGTGAGGTTTTTCGCTGAATGTTTCTTTTGGATTTTCTGCACAGCTGTTTCAAAAAGTACAAATTATACGGACTGGAAATTCCCAGTTTTCGTCAGTGTAAATTGTAGGATAACTTCTTAACATTATTTCGTCAGTGTAAATTGTAGGATAACTTCTTAACAGTTTTGATGTCAATGGCAATAGCTTCATGTCATCAAAGAAGAAATGCGCTAGAATATTTTCGGTTTCACAAGAAAATAGTTTTAAGCCGATACGTTTTTTAAAAATATATTTTTTCATGAACATGCTGCATTCAATTGAATTCTTAGCCAGTATAGCATTCATGGTCCGTCGGTCATCAGTCTGTCTGTCTATCAATGTACATACGTTTCTTATAATATAAATTTATTTCTATTGATAATTAAAAGATGGAAAAATATAAATTAGCACATTGTTTTGTTTCTTATTAAAAACTGACCCTATTTTTCACGGAATATAATTGTATAAAACTATATGCATTTGTCATGATTAAAAATCCAAAAGATAAATGCAATTAGATTCCAATAGACATCAACACGTTAACCAAAGAATTTATGAACTAGCCAACTATCAAGCTATGAATTATTTTGAAAGTTACTGTTTTTGCTCTACCAGTCGGCATCCTGCTCTTGATACACATGTACTCTAATCATCAGAAGTTTTATTTCTAATTCCATTTCAGACTTGCTCAAATTCCATCCTGCAATACTTGAACTCTCATGGCACGAAGTCTTTAGACTTGAAAGGTACACCTTAATGTCGTGTACTATTAAATTTCTGACCATTTAATGTAGGCTTTGTGAATAGCACAACCTTAATGTCGTGTACTATTACATTTCTGACCATTTAATGTAGGCTTTGTGAATAGCACAACCTTAATGTCGTGTACTATTACATTTCTGACCATTTGATGTAGGCTTTGTGAATAGCACAACCTAATGTCATGTACTATTAATTTTTCTGACCATTTGATGTAGGCTTTGTGAATAGCACAACCTAATGTCGTGCACTTTTACTTTTCTGATCACCCTAAATTCCGTACACTGTTAAATTTCCGACCATTTAAAGTCATTTTTCTGAAGAGAAAATGTTGAAATAGGAATGTCTTGCCATCCAAGCAATCTAATTCTCTATTTTCTAATTGTCACGACCACGTTTCTCTCACACAACATTTCTTGTCGCTTACTTCCCCTTCCTATTTGTTTATCTCCCCCCTCCGGACTTTTATCTACTTTTTTCTGTTCTTTTATTCCTAACTTTTTCCATGTCTTCTCTCCTTTGTCACGTCTTTTACCCTTCCTTTTATATCTCCTACTCACCCCTCCGGATCTCTTATGTACCAATCCATGTCTTTTATATGCCAGTTTTTGTCTCTTGCTTATCTTTCATTTCTATTATCCACCCTTATATATGTCTTATTTACCCTTCCATTCTCTTATCCACCCTAATATATCTCTTACTTACCCTTCCATTCTCTTATCCACCCTAATATATCTCTTACCCTTCCATTCTTTTATCCACCCTAATATATCTCTTACTTACCCTTCCATTCTCTTATCCACCCTAATATATCTCTTACTTACCCTTCCATTCTCTTATCCACCCTAATATACCTCTTACTTACCCTTCCATTCTTTTATCCACCATTTCGTGTCTCCTACCTACCCTTCCTTTTGTCTTACCCATTTTTTTTGGGTCTCTTTCCAATTATATGGACCATTCTACATCTAGTATCCACCCTTTTGTGCCTCTTTACCCACTCTTCAGTCTCCCTTACTCACCACGTCTGTTACCTAGCCGCATATCGTAACTTTTCATTTCATGTCATTTCGTAACACCTTTCTATGTCTGTTACCTAGCCGCATATCGTAACTTTTCATTTCATGTCATTTCCTAACACCTTTCTAAGTCTGTTACATCCATTCGAGTCGCTTACACACTCTTCCTTCTTTGTCGTGTGTGCACAATTCCAGGTTACCAAGATCACCATTTCTTATTATCTTATCACAGCTTCCGTGTGACCACTCTTCTTTGTCTCTTAGCTAAGAAAACTATTGCTTTCAATACGAAGCTGTTCCATGTCTCTTAAAGGCACCTTTCTTCCAAAGTAAGACAGGGGAAATAATCCATTCGACTATATAAACAGCAATTATTTAAATAATAAGCACGTGCCCATTCAAGTGCTATTGTAACCATACTGGCACAACGTGTCTATAAGGTCAGTGTGAGACTGCTCTGTCCACTGCGCTTCTAGTACACGAAGCCGACATTTAAAAAAAAAACACTGACGCACTGCCATGATCGCCATGTCTGTGAGTAAAATACTAACTTGCAGGAGTCACGGGCACGTCCAACTACAATATTAAAGTGACTCGTCGTGTACACGAGTCCATTCACTTTTCAGTGGCGCAACATGTACATCAAAGGAAAAGCAAACCCACCCACCATCCATAAATAGATTTCCATACGTAAGCAGATTTATAATGGTGGGATGTTTTCTACATGGAGGAGTATGTTTTCTGTAATATGGAGTATTTTCTGTAAGGTCAAAAATATTTTTTAATTAAGGAAGTATGCTTTTTGTAATGAGAAATATTTCTGTAAAGTGGAGTTCTGCTTTTGTAAGATATAGTGTTTCTGTAAATTTGAATGTGAAAGTGGAATGTTGCTGGTAATGTAAAGGTGATATATATATGTATGTGTGTGAGTGTGTGTGTGTGTGTGTGTGTGTGTGTGTGTGTGTGTGTGTATGTATGTGTGTGTGTGTAAATGGAAAAATGCTAATTATCCAATTAATTTGATTAATATAATTAATTTCGTTAATTTTCAAAATTTGTAAATCAAATTTTGATTTGAATTTCACAATTCAAGTCTGAGTAAGATTTGTTTGACGTAAACAACATCGACCCATATCTACAAATAAAGGGAGTTGGAATTACAGGTCACAAATTCTTATGTAACATGGGCATATTCCTGGCACCACACACACTCAGTCTATTATGTGTGTGCATTCAGCCATGACTATGGAGTCAAAAGGCACAGGAAGAAAAACAAGTCATAGCCAGAGGCTAAGAAATTCTAGAAACTTCCATGACCTCTGAAAATGGATAAAAGAGCAGACTAAAAATTCTCTACACTCTTTTACACAAGTTTGAGTCCCGTGCCGGCTCATGGTCAGAACTAAGGAAAGTTCAAGCCGTCCAGTTCCAGGAGCTCAGTTCCATGCGTTCAGCTCCATACGTCACACGTGCGTGCGTACTTGTCAGTACGCATTGTCTTCAGTTATTCATTTTTGGATTGTACCAGTTGATCCTGGCGTCTCAAGTTCCAGTTGTCTAGTGTTGACAACGAGTACTGCCACTTGGTCTCTACATGTGTTTAGGGCCAGTGTGGAGTAAACCTGCTTGTGGATTCTGTTTGTATCAGGACCATCAAGGGAGACGGTATTACGAAGTGGGCTGCTGCGAGGAGCGTGAGTCTGACCCACTTGCACTACGTGGATAAACTGCCTAACCAGTGAAATTGAATATACTGAACTGTGGATGACTATATGTTATCAGTGTCTGTGAAAGGATTACAAATTACAGACTTTGTTTAACTTTCTATGGACAAATTGTTGTTCGTAAATCACGGAACATTCATTTACGTCACCAGGCGGGCTAAAACCACGAGACATTTAATTGTCAGCCACCCTGCCGAGAACGAGGCTACAACAGAACAAGGCCATAATCAGGTGATTCAATTACATGAACTTTCGGTGTAATCTGTACATGTTTCTGTGATTTTCATTCCTTGTTCTATGTCTGATTCTTCTATGTAAATTCTATATTTTCTAAAGTGTTGACTATGTAGTTGGCTTATGTATGAAGAGTAATTGTGTAAGCTTAACTAAAGTATATGATAATGTCACACGGAATTCTCTAATAATTATTCTCTAAAACTGTATTGATATATCTTTTCATTAATTGTAATTCTGGAAGTCTTACGAGATTTGTGATTTCGAAATCGCCTAGTGTGTGATTTGGATTCAATGTAAATTTATTGAAATTGTTATCTTTATTTCTTTTTAATAAATTGTTTTCTTTTAAAACTATTTCCTCCTTCATTTCTTGGAGGTACATGTGTAATGATGGGTGGGGGCAGCCAATGACATAATACAATTGAGAAGACGGTCTAGACACATGTTTTAAAATAGTTCCCATCATTGACAGCGATGAGAGATTGTGGTAGGGCCGGAATAGTGATAGAACGACTGACAAGATAACGCAGTGTAGTCACTATTCTGAGACAGGTAACACTTGGGAGACGGTCATTGACTGACGGACTGCTCGAGGCTTGACCTAGTCACTCTCGGACCGCATAAGACCCTTTAAGGAGGTAGTGAGCGATTGGCATGAAAGTGATTAATTAAAATATTAATAACCAAGGCGCACACGTAGAACCCCCTTTCCGCCACAGTGTGTGTTTGTGTAGTCTGCAAAGAAGAATGCTAATATTTGCTGCAAGGTGAAATGTTTTCAGTAAGGTAAATGTATTTGAAAGATGACATGTTTTTAGTGATGTAAATGTATTTTGAAAGGTGAAATGTTTTCAGTGATGTAAATGTATTTTGAAAGGTGAAATGTTTTCAGTGATGTAAATGTATTTTGAAAGGTGAAATATTTTCAGTAAATTAAATGTATTTTGAAATTTGAAATATTTTCAGTAAGGTAAATATATTTTGAAAGGTGAAATTTTTTCAATAAGGTAAATGTACTTTGAAATATGAAATGTTTCTGTAAAATCAAATATAGATGCATCTGATAATCAGGTACACACTACCTACCAGCGTAATTCATCTTTGAACGTTGTGTGTACACTCCGCTGTAAACGACCCCTAGATTTACATTTGTGGTAAAAATAAAAATTTCAATAACACGAGCTTTGTTGAGTTTGAAAGTCTACGTGAATGGATGAAAGAATAGACAGTCAGTGTTTCACATTTGTATATGTCCCGCGTTTGGACGGGGCAGGGGATATGATTCAATGTCATACATTTCTATTTGTAAAAAAATAAAGGGGTTCGGTTGGGGTTGTAGAAACGTGATTTGCTGTTTTACATGTTCATTACTATCGCGTCCATTTTGATGCTAAGCAAAAACGTTCCTGTAATCTAGTTAGCACTGGTTTGGGGAAGGTTTGAATTCTACTTAGCTGGGGTTATTTAATGATGCAGATAATGTTTTGTCACTTTCACTTTTGAATTCCATTAGTTCAACAGTTTTGTGTGTGACTGTCGAGATCTCGACTATTACATTACATTCTTTCTGACAAAACACTAATAAAATAGGCCTTTCGACGTCGACCTGGCATGTCTAGAATTCTTAACGCAACTCGTTTAAAAGAAACAAACAAAAAATTCCCCACCTTCGAAGTGCTCTCCCATGAGTTAAAAAAAAAAATCAATCCGCCTTTGTCGTAACTGTTGTGAAGAGCTATACAAATGCTGCAGCCTGAAAGAACGTGAGACGTTTAAGATTTAATTGAGAATTTATTCGCCTCTTGTGCGAATAGTAGCTGTGCCGTTCTTTCGCACGGCAGCACTTGAAACTGAGAATCGGGCTCTGGAATCGGCTTAGGGACCAACGTAGCAGCGACATCATGGTCGTCAAGCTGTCCGCCATTTTTAAGGTCGTGCCGTTAAGTAGTAGTCTCGATCTGAGGTTTCAGCTTAATGGCTTAATTTAGCATCCATCGGAGTATCCAGGATTGTTTTCGAAAAAAGGTTTCTTTTATTTCCTTTAAATTAATTGAAAGGATTCCACCATCACCACCACCACCACCACCACCACCACCACCACCACCACCATCACCACTCTCACAATATTAGCATTTCCAGTTCATATGCCATTTTCTTGTAAGTTAAATGTCAGGGCGAAGTTGGCACATAGAGGTGCAAGGAATCTTTGCAGTGCATAAAAAGGTATTAATGTCCATTACTGGTGATAGATTTCGCTTTCGACATAAACTGCAGAGCTCGGAAAGTGCCTTCATTTTGGACTCGATTCATGGCTCACCCAGACGTTAAAAAACCCACAGAATCGCATTTCAAATAAAACAAAACAAAACAAAACAAACAAACGAACGAACGAACCAAAAGCTAAGCTACAAAGTTCAATAAAGAAATTTGTTATGCTGTTTCATTCCACAGTTATGTTAAAGAGAGGTACTGTATGCTGTATGTGTATGTGTGCGTGCGTGTGCGTGTTATATATATATATATATATATATATATATATATATATATATATGTGTGTGTGTGTGTGTGTGTGTGTGTGTGTGTGTGTGTGTGTAAGTGTGTGTGATTAAAAATGGCAAAATTCTTCTAGAGCAAGCTCAACTAATATTTTAATATCATCATGAGTTACGTACCCTTAGATACAGTCGTGCCGTAATAAAAGAAATACACAGACTTCCTTATTCAATTAAATACACAGACTTCCTTATTCAATTAAATAAGACTAGATTCCGATCCATCAGTCAGTTTTATAAAAGCAGCCACCGAAACGCGATAATACATTTAAAATGAACGCTTAGCAGATGAGACTGGCAACGGGAATTACTTTACAAATAGTTGTGGTTGAAATTTTCTTTCAAGTAAAGCGAGCGATTCTGTCAGGACCTCGAGACAAAGGGCCATATCGAAGAAATATGTATACAATGACCTTTGGGGTCATAGAATAAACATGATTTCTGGATCACTTGCCTGAATCTATGCAAGCAGTTGTTTTGAATAGAAAAATGAATGAACTGCAGCACTTATCAACTTCAGAAAGAACTGCAGCACTTATCAATTGCAAAGAGAACTGCAGCACTTATCAACTTCAGAAAGAACTGCAGCACTTATCAATTGCAAAGAGAACTGCAGCACTTATCAGCTGCAGAAAGTACTGCAGTACTTATCAATTGCAGAAAGAACTGTGCATCACTTATCAGTTTTAGAAAGAACTGCAGCACTTATCATTTGCACCATAGAACTGCAGCACTTATCAATTGCACATAGAACTGCAGCACTTATCAATTGCACATAGAACTGCAGCACTTATGAGTTTCGGAAAGAACTGCAGCACTTATGAGTTTCGGAAAGAACTGCAGTACGTATCAATTGCACATAGAATTGCAGCACTTATCTACTGTAGATAGAACTGAAGCACTTATCAATTGCAGATAGAAGTGTAGCACTTATCAACAGCAGAATAAACGCAGTTGTTATCAATCGCAGATATATATATATATATATATATATACATTTAATATTTGCAGAATAAATACAAATCAGTTATTAATCACAGAAAGAAATATAGCATTATGGCTGTTTCTAACAATTTAATTTTATTTCTTTTTATTTATACCTGGTTTTCTTAATCTGAATATGTAGTTTGTATCTAAATTTAGCATTTATTGACAGTTTTAGGTTATATAGCTCTGTGTCACGACTTCTGGGATCTTTACTTTTAATTTAATTTTCATTTTATATGTGGTTCTCTGTTAATTTGTTTTGTTCCCATGATGCACTTTTAATTTAATTTTCATTTTCTATGTGGTTCTCTGTTAATTTGTTTTGTTCCCATGATGCACTTTTAATTTAATTTTCATTTTATACGTGGTTCTCTGTTAATTTGTTTTGTTCCCATGATGCACTTTTAATTTAATTTTCATTTTATATGTGGTTCTCTGTTAATTTGTTTTGTTCCCATGATGCACTTTAATTTAATTTTTATTTTATATGTGGTTCTCTGTTAATTTGTTTTGTTCCCATGATGCACTTTAATTTAATTTTCATTTTATATGTGGTTCTCTGTTAATTTGTTTTGTTCCCATGATGCACTTTTAATTTAATTTTCATTTTATATGTGGTTCTCTGTTAATTTGTTTTGTTCCCATGATGCACTTTTAATTTAATTTTCATTTTCTATGTGGTTCTCTGTTAATTTGTTTTGTTCCCATGATGCACTTTTAATTTAATTTTCATTTTATATGTGGTTCTCTGTTAATTTGTTTTGTTCCCATGATGCACTTTAAATTTGAGGTATTTTCTTTTATTTCAATTTTAAAAATTTCACCTGTCGATGTGAAGTTCAATATGGCATTCATGGTCGCTCCACTTAGCTCTCAATAGATCCATAGTTGAATCCGGAAGATAGCGGTTCCGAAGACTGTCTTAAAATCGGTTCCATATTTTTATTTTAATCGTAGAAGTGTAGCTCAGTATCAAACCCACTTTAAGCACCCCCTTTAACAATTCTGCTATCCAGTAAATCAGATGGAGATGGTGGTTCTGAGGTGAAGGCCGACTGGATGTAAAACAGGAAGTTAACGCTCCTCTTAACCGACTGCTCATAAGGTTGTGCACAGCTACATATAAAGTTCAATGGCCGTATAGTGCGAAAATAATATCATACGACTTTTACAGTGAGTGGCGATGGTAACAGATTTAAATTTCTGCTAGCAATATTGAACCAAAGTCATGACTTGACTGTTCTAGGAATGAATTTTATCAGGAAAGCAAGGAAATAATCACACGCGAACTCTAGTTTCATTTAAAACAGCTTTGTGCATTATAAGAAATACGAAAGAGGAATTCACCTTAACTATCCGTGTGTATACATTCACTGTTAGAGACCAATCCAACTAAGTAACACAAAAGACCACCAACAAGCCAACAACCAAACAACAGCAGGATAAAACACCACATAACGAACAAACAAAATACCACACACACACACACACACCCTATAAAACAAAAATTCCGAACAAACAGAATCAACCCACTTCATAACAAAAAAAGCTCCAAATCATGCATTTTGATCTCTGTAATGTCTATGTTTCAGTTTCACTTCATGTGACACTTGCCTCCATTTAGTTGATGAAGATAATAATTATTCTTTCATAACTAATTTCGAGTGATAAGAATATTAATTTTATTTTATTAATGATCCTCCATCACACACCACTCATCTCTCACTTGACGGATATTTTGGCATTGTAAACGTTTCACAATTCTACAACATAAAACAATGTTTACAGTCACATACGGTTTCTACAGGTGAAAATATTCTTACAAAAGGAGAAGACAAATCCAACTTTAATCTATATTTAGCGAGTCCCTTCCACCCATTTTCTTCTCCAACACAAGATTATCAAATATCAATATGCATAAGAAAGTCAATAAACTTAACAATACATTTATTGAAAGAAAATTAAATATATATATGACAATTACAATGAAACAGGTAATTTGACATCAATATTCCACGAACCCACATTTGGATAATTATAGTTTACACAGTGCCTCACTTCATTTATATAATAATAAAATGTAGTTACAGTTCAATGATAGTCAATGCAAGTTGCAGGCTAGTCCTATCGGAGAATAGAAATGGAGTTATTAGAGATAAACGTATAAATTAATGTGACCTGGATTAAGTACTGCTGGACAGTCCTTCAGTTGCATGCACGCAGATGCAATCACAAAATGTCCACGTGACAGGCTGACAGCACGTGTTCCTACCGCTCAGTTACAAGCCTGGAAAACACTGACGCAACGTTCTCTCAACCGCCCTGGCACTCTCTTGCCATCAGTTTCTTGAGCAGAACGCAATCACAACGATTGTGTTATCTTCACTGGATTGATGTACTTAGCATCGTTGCTTTGGTACATCAAAAGTAGGGGTGTAGCGTATTCCTTTACACTTACACACTCTGCAACCTACTTTGCAAGTTTCCCGCGCTTTCCCAATCTCTCAAGTCACGACTAGTGAACAAACGAAAGGTAGCTAGGAACTTGAAAATTGAATTTGAGGTTCCACTTGAGACTAACAGCTCAGGCTTAAACTCACACTCCCAGAGTGAGATAACCACAACCAAAACGGAAAGAAGAAATCAGAAGGCTGCTTGCTGACACTCAAACTAACGACTGCCTTCAGAGTCGGACTTCTCTCTTTGTTTTCAAATTCAAAAGTGAATAGACAGCAAAATTCTCTCCTGCAAGTAAACTCCTTAAACTAAGCCCATTGGCTAGTCTCGTTCTCATAAATCATAATCATTGGATAATAAAAATTGTGCTCATTCAGTTTCCACTAGGTCAGCAAAAAAAATCTAGAATAATCTTTCCTTAGGCTATTTACTTCAAACTCAGACACTTTCAAAATAACGCCATAAGGAGTGCCCAAGGTCGGGTTACTCTGACAATTTAGCAGTTGTCAATTGCTAATTGCAATATATAACAATTAAAATTAAAAATAGGGAAGGGCAAATTTACTTTGATACTTTTTTCCATACGTCATAGTGTTCTCATCAGTTCCGTGGCTGCGTGTCACTCTCCACTTCCATACCTCATAGTGTTTTTATCAGATCCGTGGTCACGTGTCACTCTCCACTTCCGTACGTCTTAGTGTTTTCACCAGTTCCGTAGTCACGTGTCACTCTCTTCCATAAATCATAGTATTATCATCAGTTCCGTAGTCGCATGTCACTCTCCACTTCCATACGTCACAGTGTTTGCACCAGTTTCTTGCACGTCCTGAGACGTGCGGTTATTTTTAAAAAATAACCAAATTACACATTGGTGCACTCGCATTAGCATGCACGTCATAGCGGCGTTCCAAGAGAGTCCATCGCATGAAATGTTAAAAAGATATAATGAACGCATCACTTGCCTCCTCAGAATAAATCTGTTCTGCTGTGCAAAGGAAAAAAGATGTGAATTAATAACTAAACAAACTAAAATCACGAGCCGTTCAACATCTTCAACGGGAGAGCGAATACTGAAGCCCGAGTTTTCGTTTCAGTTGCGTCTTCAACAGTCTTAAAGATGAATTAGAAGATTATAAATAAAAGAATGTAGAACGAAGAGAGAAGAAAATCGAAATTCATCTACCCTTCCTTACTTACAACTAACGCAATCCACATCATCTACTTAATATACATAATCTACATATTCCATTTAAACTATTTGATTAATATAATTTATTTTATCTACTTAATAAAGATAATCAACTTAGTCTCCGTAATCCACTTAGTCTACTTAATTAACATAACCTACGTTATCAGCTTAGCATAATCTACTTTACCTACTTAATCTATATAACCTAATTAAGTTACATCAATTATTTAACTTGTTAATCTAATTGATATACTTAATCTTCTTAATCGATATAATCCATTAAATAATCTTGTGTAAAGAGAATGTCGACACTTTTCTACACAGCTGTAAAACATTATTTTTTTGCGCGCCACAGTACATTCTACCCGTTTCACCTTCTTTCTCTGCTGCTTCTCTTTCTTGATTTATTTTGGGGTGGGGTTGGCGTGGAGTTGGGTATATAAATTTCTTTCACTTTTATTGCTTAGGGCTTGGGAAGCCCTTCGAGGAGTTAGGTTTGCTTCAGATGGAACATTGGGAGAGCTCACAAAACTTTGCCTTTTTATTTATGAACTATGGGGAGGAAACTGTGCTGTGGTGGTGAGGGTGGGGTGGGTGACGGGTGGTAATAGGGAAGTAACTCATATAATGTACACAAGGTCAAAGGAAAGATAACTGGGAAAGCAAATAGGGCAGTTTTCTTAAATGCACTTAACGTTCTCTGAACTTGTTTTGCAAGTTCTCTCCCCTTTTCGTTGTCCAACGGTCTCTGAAAAACAAGTTGATGTGGTTAGTGAAGCAAAGACAAACAATTTTGAAGCGTGCGCAATGACAAAGAAAAGAAAAGCAAACAAGCAAACAGCCACTGTAGCTTAGCATGTCTCTTATAGGCTGGTTGATAAAAGCAAACAAGCAACAAACTGAAGTTTAGTAGGCATGTTTACAGAACACAAATACCCGAAGACGTATTTACATTACATACCTGAAGGAATGTTTACACGATGTACCCAAAGGCATGTTTACATGAAATACCTGAAGACATGGGTGACAGTAAATTTGTTTCTCCCTATTTTAAATTTAATTTGTTATGTAAATTGCTAAATTGTCAGTGTAAACCGACCTGGGGCACTCCTTGTGGTCTTATTTTTGAAAGTTTCTGATTTGAAATAAACAGCTTGAGGCAAGAATATTCTAGAAAGCTGATGTAATGCAAGCTGGGTGAGTAGTTTTCTATTATCCAATGATTATTATTTACGAGAACGAGATCAGCCAAAGGGCTGAGATTAAGGAATTCACTTGCTGTAGAAAATTACACTTTCTGATCACTTTCGAATTTAAAGTGGAAGGAGAAAGTCCAGTTTTCAAAGGCAGTCATTAGTGTGATGGTGAGAATGGACTTATTTCAATGCATTTTCACTATTGATATAATTGTGTAAAGATATACTATGTGAGTTGACTTTTATTTCTACAAATGTTTGAACTAAGCTGCACACATGTAGTGTGCTAACACTTGACATTGTTTGGTATGTTGTATTTTTTTTTTCATGTGTGTATCGGACTAATAAATACTGTTGCAAGAAATTGTAAGTTGAGAATAGATGTTAGAAAGGAGTTTTATTGTGATAAACGGGAAACTTTGGTTTGCTCCTTAATTATATGTTGCAGTGAACAAGTGACCTTTTGACTTTAAGTTTCAACTTTGAGTCTTGAGTATCATGTTTCAAGCTTCAAGTTTCAAGGTTACACTTACCCTCTTCATGTTTGCGGGTTATAAGTTGAATGACTGGGAAAACTTGGGAGTGTCTGTTGTGGTGTGCATGAGCATAAGGGAGTATGCTACACACTTTTTGATGTATCAAGGAAAGGATGCTAAGTACAGCGAAGTTACAAGAATCATTGTGATCATGTTTTGCTTGAAGGAACATACACTGTGAACAGAACACTCTAGCAGTTTGAGAGGAAAGTGTGCATCATAGGTGGGAGATAATGTTGACAGGCATACATTGTGACATTGTTGCAAAAGCAAGTGAAAGATGGTCAAATCAATGATTAATCCAGGTCAAGAAACAGATTAAAATAACCTGCCTCTTATAACTCCATTTCTGTTCTCTGATGGTCCTAACCTGTGATTTGTATTGACCCTATTGTTGAATTGTAATTATATTGTTCTTATATATAGAGAGAGAGACTGTAACATAAAATTATCTGAACTCACATTGGAATATTGATGTCAAGTAATGTATTTTAAATGTAAATGTCATATGTATATTTCATTGTTCATTTAATAAATTTATTGACCTTACACATATTGATATTGATAATCTTATGTTGGAGAAGAAAGTGGGTGGATGGGGGCTCGCCAAATATAGATTAAAGAGTGTCCTAGTAAGAAGTTTTCCACTCATGGAAACATTATGTGACTGTAAATGCTGTTTTATGTTGTGAAATAGAGAAAAACATTTACAACGCCAAAATATCCGCCAAGTGAGAGACTAGTGGTGTCTGCTGGAGGATCATTAATAAAATAAATTAAGATTCTCATCATTTGTAATTAGTTATGAAAGATTAATTAATAAAAACAATCCTTTTCTTTAACTAAGTGGCGTGCCCATCACAGAATGTTTACACGAAGTACCTGAAGGCATACGTACACGAGGTACCTGAAGGCATACGTACACGAGGTACCTGAAGGCATACGTACACGATGTATCTGAAGGCATACGTACACGAAGTACCTGAAGGCATACGTACACGATGTACCTGAAGGCATACGTACACGATGTACCTGAAGGCATACGTACACGAGGTACCTGAAGGCATACGTACACGAAGTACCGGAAGGCATACGTACACGAAGTACCCGAAGGCATACGTACACGATGTACCCGAAGGCATACGTACAGGATGTACCTGAAGGCATACGTACACGAAGTACCTGAAGGCATACGTACACGAAGTACCCGAAGGCATACGTACACGAAGTACCTGAAGGCATACGTACACGAAGTACCTGAAGGCATACGTACACGATGTACCTGAAGGCATACGTACACGATGTACCTGAAGGCATACGTACACGAGGTACCTGAAGGCATACGTACACGAGGTACCTGAAGGCATACGTACACGATGTACATGCAGTTATGTCAGCATTAAATTGCGTGTTTATCTAAAGATGTGTTGACATTATAACGCCTTTGTATTTGAAGACACCTCCCCTCATTTGTCGTTTATCTCATCTTAAAGGAAAGCCATTTCACCATGCAACTTCCTTATTAAAACTGCTTTTATCTAATTCACTCACTTGATCATTTACTCATGCACGTGCAACATGACTCAATGAATCACCCACCCATTCACTGAGACACGCACGCACGCACTCACATCTTGCAAGAAGCAGGCGATTTAGTTGGAATACCTGCGCTCACGTCGACTACAGAGAGTTATTGTCCAATTTTATTCTCTTTAACTTGGAAGTTCAAAAAGGTTCGACCGATGCCAAAGGCCGTGGCAACATTCGCAATATAATCAACAACACCAGCAATAGCACACCCCCATTCCCCTTTTATCCCAAAATGACCCAGCTCTTCATGTAGATTTGTTTGTTGCCAGTGGCGTGATTAATTCTGCAAAAATTCAACGGTTTCAATTATAGGCCACAGCGAACGGCTGTGTAGAGCTCTCTTTGCGCTTGGTGAATTGCGCGACCTTTGGACATTGAGAGCTGTTGAGGAGAAACATGTGAATTGCGCGACCTTTGGACATTGAGAGCTGTTGAGGAGAAACGTGTGAATTGCGCGACCTTTGGACATTGAGAGCTGTTGAGGAGAAACATGTGAATTGCGCGACCTTTGGACATTGAGAGCTGTTGAGGAGAAACATGTGAATTGCGCGACCTTTGGACATTGAGAGCTGTTGAGGAGAAACATGTGAATTGCGCGACCTTTGGACATTGAGAGCTGTTGAGGAGAAACATGTGAATTGCGCGACCTTTGGACATTGAGAGCTGTTGAGGAGAAAC
Organism: Sinotaia quadrata; assembly: GCA_028829895.1. Taxonomy (NCBI): domain Eukaryota; kingdom Metazoa; phylum Mollusca; class Gastropoda; order Architaenioglossa; family Viviparidae; genus Sinotaia; species Sinotaia quadrata. The sequence continues at coordinate 64,643,935 of CM054181.1, forward strand.
ATGTGAATTGCGCGACCTTTGGACATTGAGAGCTGTTGAGGAGAAACATGTGAAGAGAAAATTTTAAAATATAAATTACATGCTTGTGCTGCTTGTTTTGTTAGAAAAGTCTGCTCACGACAAGCTGTCTTGCGAATTATGTCTTGGGGTCATGTCTACAGAACAAGAGGTCAAAGTCCACTTCAGTCTATCTGACCAAATATACCTGTCTTACCCTTATGTCTTTGAATATCGAAGAAGATACAATTTCAGCTTTAAAAAATAATGGCAATATTAATACCAGAAAGAAAAAACCTTGCGTATGTCTATCCGGAAGCCAAAACTTAAAAGAAAGTTTGCTGATATGCAGTGAAAAGGTGAGATTATAACGTAACTAAATTACATATTTTTTAAAATCAAACAAAACAAACTCGGTCTTCTCTTATTTTGTGTCTTTTATTCAAAGTTCTGTCAGATTTATCCGCTAGATTCTTTGACATGGCATCAGTGGTGCCAGCCTCATAAGGGGTCTGAAATGTTTGGGCAAATTCTTGCTCATAACTCGACACCATTTTCTTAGTTTGCCAAGACAAGTAACTTCCTCACCCGCTCAGCTGCAGAGGGTTCGAGTACTTCCATGTGAATGAGACATGACCGCCACAGGCGACGTCACCGATAGAAATATTGGTGGGAGAGGGGACACGGCCAGCCAGAAAAGAAGCGCAACAAACATGGAGCAGTGGAGAGGGGCCGATGGGTAGAGGTATGCGTGCATGTGTGTGTGTGTGTGTGTGTGTGTGTGTGTGTGTGTGTGTGTGTGTGTTGTGTGTGTGGAAGAAATTGCATGCTATTGATTACGACTCTGGGTTGTACGTGCAGTTGATTGATTTATGTGGCCTGTATGATTCTTTTTCTCGGCCACCAATTGCCGTCGCCCTTGCAGTTTGAGCATTGGGTCATTTCCTTGGCAAAGGATAGGATTTTGCCAGCGGCAGCCGCCTGCTTCTCACCTCGCCATTTGCCTTAACGACATGATAGGATTACGAGCGCTTACTCAAACCATCATCACAAGGGCAAACAATGTTGAGAGAGAACAACAGCAGTAAACAACTGGTTCAGTCAATAACAAGTAACACAAAATACTTCAGCGACTTTTAAATTCTGTTCTTAAAAATAGTACTCTATATAATTATTTTAAATTTAATTCTTTACACCTTTTTCTTCTGGATCTTTTTTATTATTTTTTTTGTCTGGGTTCCAGCACTAGCCGTAGATATGCGATGCTGAAAGTCACGGAAAAAGAACGTGACAATGTGTGTGTGTGTGTGTGTGTGTGTGTGTGTGTGTGTGTGTGTGTGTGTGTGTGTGTGTGTGTTTGTGTTTTGGAATGGGTTGCGCATGTTGTAATAATGTGCTATAGAAACAAGCACTTACAATAGTGACGAACGGTTTTGAGATAGGACCACTATAAGGATTTGCTACCGCAAAACGAAATAAGTAAATAACAGCTTTCTTTTGTCGCTCTATCATTGCCTTTCTCCAGGCACACCTAAAGGGTTAACTGAACAACTGCTGGATTGCACACAGTATAAATTGTAATAACATAATGTAATATAATTAGTGTTAAATAATGTATTAGTGTAATATATTAAGCTAAAGTCATTGAGTGCCAACTAGCAAGTAAGCAAAATAACTCGGTAGCATTCTGAACAGAGTAGCCGCCCTCAATTGGATTTTATTATTTAACTTTTTGAATTCAATGCAGGTGGACACAGGATAACGTAGACATTTGATTAACTATCAGCAGTTCAGTTCAGAAAGGGTTAAATGTCTCTGGAGGTGGACAAATGCCCAGACGCACGTTCATTTCAACTTGGCTTGCCAAACCAACACGTCACAGCCAGATGTGACGTCACCATAATTGTCTTGTTTTTAATCCAGTCACATGCCAACATGGAAAAAGAAAAAAAACCAAATTACTGACCAATATGCAGGCCTACTGCAAGGGCTGTTCTGTTCTATTTATAGAACAAACAAGTTGAGGTAATCGTTCTAAATTAATGAAGAAACAGATTTTTAAAAATAATTTTAAAAAATTCGCACAAGTTCAGGAGCAGCAGCAGCAGCAACAAGTAACTGAAAAGTCACACAGACAAACGTGAGTGCTAATGTTCGATTGCTTATAACCAGTACCGTTTACAAACTGTATCGGTGTTATCAACAGGCATCGAAAACATCAGTGCATAGAACAAATTATTGTAAAGAATGGAGCGGGGAGAGATTTAACACCTTCACCCGTGATATCTTCACAGTACTGACATTTCTATATTATAACTCACATGAGTTTGCAAGAAAGCTCTGCATGTCTGACCCATGATGACCTACATAGGGGACACAATCCACTAATGATTTGTGTTTGAACAACCAATCCAGACAGCAAAGTTTAGTCAACGTGCACGCGCAGTCTCTGACGTCAACCAGCTTCAATGATTTAATGGATTTTCACCTTCTGATATTTGCTTGGCGAATAGGGTCTAAGTAAATTGAAAAAAATTAAGTCGCATGTGGACATTACCTATTGGTAAAATTGCTTTGAGACTCCCATCACCAGCTCCCATGAAGCCTTGCCTTAATTTGCATTTAGCGTTCACTTCCATCGTTAGCTGATTTCGCGGAAGGATGCAGAGCATCATATCTGAAATTTTGTATGGAAAGATTCCAATTACCCGTATGATAGTAGTGGTTACGTTAACGTTGTTGCATCGCCAAGGCCTGAGAATGTTTTATCAATCTGACCTAGTCAGTTATGGGTTGACCTCGGAGGGATTTGGCTCCCCTTACTGGACTTTGGGGAGCTGGCCCTTGGTGATGGTTTTCTTAAAAGTGCAAAGTTTTAGTGCACCACCATGAACTCCGTCGTCCGGTTATGATTTATTAAAACTACTTTTGTTAAAATTCACTTTGTATTAATATGGTATGTTGTGGAATATGTATATTACAAGGTGTATCTTTGCATATTCTTGTACTGCCAACAGTTATCTGCGTACGTCACAACCTTTATTCGGTACGCCGACCCTCAGCAGTAATCTTAGAGAGGGACACATAGAAAGAGAGAGCATACAAACTCAGTAAAGTTCTTTGAGTATGACATTTAGAAAGAGAACATAAACACTCAGCAGAATTCTTTATGTTACTCAGAAAGAGAAAATAAACACTCCGCAGAGTTCTTTGAGTATGACATTTAGAAAGAGAACATAAACGCCCTGTAAAGTTCTTTGAGTTTGACAGTAGGAGAACATAAACACGTCACTCCTTCACCACATCACTCTCTTCTGCAGCTTTTACTATCATCAAGTCACTCCTTTGTCGCACACGTTTAGCCTCTATTACGTCACTCCTTTGTCGCATACGTTTAGCCTCTATTACGTCACTCCTTTGTCGCATACGTTTAGCCTCTATTACGTCACTCCCTTGCCAAGCAGATTTCGTATTTGAATGAATGGGCAACTCCAGGGCCTTTGCTTCCGTTTCTTTGGCACTATTTGAAATGATATGAAAATAGTCGTGTCAGGAGACTCAAGAGCACGCGCGGTGACCACCTCCATGTCCACACCGTTTGCGTGTGCCGATTTTCACATCAACCATTAAAAACTCGTAGGCTACGCTTGGCATTGTTTGAAGTTCTTTATTTTCTTCTCTCACTCTTATACTCAGCGTGTCTCCAGCAAGACCAATACATTTCCTGCTTTGTGACAAATATGAATTACCAAGAGAAGAAACAAAAAATTAAAATACCCCCCCACACACGCACCCCGAATGCAGAGCAAAACAACGGAGCTGGCCGAATGCGCTTGCTTGGTGGGAGACAATGTAGTGCATTTGGGAGTGGTGGTGGTGTATGGGGGTGTAGTGGGTTAGAGTTGACTTTTATAATAACAGAAACACGGAAATGTTCATGTAGAGTACACTAAGATAAATAAATACATTTAACAATCGAAAGACAAAAACTTGGATAATGACGACCATGCACATACCTTTTCGATCTAGGACTTATTAAAACGTTCGGCCTGTCTAGGGTGTAGGGGTGAGTAGGATCGGGGTGGAGATGTCTGGGATGTGTGACACTCATGGTCAACAATGGCCCTATAATTTTTGCTTCAACGATAAGCAGAGCAATGGATATTACATTTGCATACGTCATGTCCTTGAAACGGCAGTTCGACTCCCTAGTTTATTGGGTGAATGACACGTGACCTTTCTTCAATTTAACTGAATGCGAATGGATATCCTATTCATGTACTTGTTGTCTTTTTACTTCAGGAAAATGGAGAATTTGGATGAGAGTGGAATGAGAGGAATGACATATAATCAAGAAATGCGTTTGTTTGCAATGTAAATGAACATATATAATGGATGTCATGCATACACGTATTATTTTGGCGGGAACTATAGCCTTAAGTGGGGATAAAGTAGATGACACCAGTAACCTAAGAAATAAGAAATACATTTTCAGTTTGACAGAACATTTATAGCAATAGTTGAGATACTTGGCAGTTCGGTGTGCCTGGGGACTGTGTGCGTGTGGGATAGAGAGTGAAATGATCAAGACACACCTTTCACATGAGAATGAACACGCTACGTAATGGCTTTCATATAAAGAGTCAAGTTTGGTTTAGAGACTCGGTGCTAGTTAGCAGTTCTGTTCCCCAGAGTCTGAGTGGTAAGGGGTTTTTAATACATTTTATCAAGAAATATAATTTCTGATTAATAGAACACACATAGTAATATATATATATATATATATATATATCTTTATTCGTAATTTGGACGAAGACTATAAAGAGCGCGCGCGTATGTGTTTGTTTGCGGGACTGTGTATTTTTATGTCTGTGTGTAAGGGGGAGGACTGTTTGCATTTTTGTGTGTATGCAACCGGTCGTGTATACATGTGTGTGTGTAGTGGAGGGGCGGGGTGACTGTGTTTTTTCTAGTGCGATTGCGTGCAAGTATGCGTGCCTTTGGAATGTGCGGATGATAGACATGAACAAGAGCTGATGTCGCTGACGTTGAACTGAAAGCACGTGATAATGAACATCACGTCTGGCGTTGAACAGAACATACATGATAATGAACATCACGTCTGAAATTAGACTGAATATACATAATAATGAACATCACGTCTGAAATTAGACTGAATATACATAATAATGAACATCATGTTTGACGTTGGACTGAATATACAAGATAATGAACATCACGTTTGAGGTTAGACTGAACACGCATGGTAATGAACATCACGTCTCACATGTCAGTAGTTCAGTTCGTCCGGAAGCACATGGTGGGACTTGTTCATTCTAGGAGAAACAATATATTTGAGTGCTTAACATTACAATGCACAAGGTCACTCGCGATATCGCTAAATGCTAATCTTTTTCTAGAATTCTTTGCGTCCTACGGTCACTATTTCAGTTGCCTGTGATTTTCTCGATAAATATATGTTTTTGTTTCCTACACAGGTCAATGATAAAAGGTCAACCATTGTCATTGTCACTTGTTTGCCACCAAGCTAAACACAGTTACTCTTTAATACTTCTTTGTGTCAAAGGATCATCATGCTATTAATATTACTGCTACAGTTCATTGCTAAGTTCAGTTATTCATCAAAAGTTTTTCTGTCAAAAGTCACCGTTTTAGTTGTCGGGCACTTAGGAGAATATGTTAGCATGTCTGAGGGATTAGCAGCGCAGGAGAGAATAGAATACACCACGTAATATAATCAATTATTTTTGTACTATAAATTATTTCTCCACACAATTAGAAGAGCAGATAATTTTGACGAAGTCCTTTAGGAAAAGAATGTCGGTTGGTCGCTATCGAAAGTAATAGTGTGGTCATGAGCCAGTTTGTATTTGGTTATTTCCCCTCCTCCTCCTCCTCATCATCATCAGCATCACCACTACCAGCACCAGCACCAGCACCACCATCATCATCGCCGTCGTCATTATTATTTACCTTCTATAATAAATTTATTTTGATTTTGAGTTTTAATTTTATTAGCCCTTTTCACTAATTACTTTTTATTTTAGTTCAGTGTGCAGAAGAAAGATATGGAGTGGGGAAATCAATCTTGCTACTAGCCAAGTCGGGAAATGCTATGTTAACTGACTCCTGTAAAAACAGCATCCTATCCCGTAAAAACAGCACATTATCCCGTAAAAACACCATCATATCCCGCAAAAACAGCACATTATCCCGTAAAAACAGCATACTATCCCGTAAAAAAGAAAAAAAAACATTCAATAGTCATTTGCAGATAGTTCTGCTAGGGGAAAACAAAGTCATTAATCTTACAGATTATCTTTCTCTTCAAAAATCTGGCGTTTTATGACTATAGTTGTTTGCATCATATTCTACCCACTCTCCAACTCGCACGCACGCACGCACGCACGCACACACACACACACACACACACACACACACACACAAACACACACACACACTTTGTCAAATGCTCTGCTGAATCCATCCCAAAACTTCATCGAAAAGTAATAAGAAAATTGTTTATATAACCGATAAGTTCATTTATATAAGAATGCAATTGATTAATAAAACCCAAAGAATCTGCATTATTGAAGTGGTGTTGATCAATTATTTAGGTTTATCATTAAAGGGATAAAACTCAGGCAACTTAGTCTCTAAGTCAGCTGAGAACCGTACTTGTCGGCATTTCACGTCCGAAAATAATGTTGGCAATTTGATATTATTCCGCCACACGACATTATTATCCCAAAACAGCAAACTCAAAACGAACAATAAAACTCAACACAACAAAACAAACAAACAAAAAGACTTGCACAAATGAACTGCTGAGCTGAAGAGATATGGCCCGTGACACAATTAAATAAATATGGCGGGGAGAGACTTGAGGATCGACTGCTAATTGAACGAGACCGGCACAAGCGTGGGAATGAAAAATATGCCGTCATACCGTTAAATCAATTAAGTCAGGTCAATGGATTGGAAAGGAAGAAAACAGGGATGTACAGAACGACAGAGGTCCAGAGAAACACAGAGACAAGAATAAGAAATGAGAAAGTAGACAATAGAACAAGACAGGGATAGAAGAAGAAATGGGAGGGGAGAGAGAGAGAGAGAGAGAGAGAGAGAGAGAGAGAGAGAGAGAGAGAGAGAGAGAGAGAGAGAGAGAGAGAGAGAGAGAGAGAGAGAGAGAGAGCAAGCAAGCAAGCAAGAAAGAAAGTGATATATATAAAGACAGAAAGAGAGCAGAGAGACGGACAAAGAGATTGTTGAAGTAGAATTAAAGTAACGTCGCAAACCTTTCTTTTCTTTTAAACAAGAATTATAAACATAAACAAACAAGCTTAGTTTACTTCCATTTACTTTTAAACAAGAATTATAAACATAAACAAACAAGCTTAGTTTACTTCCATTTACTTTTAAACAAGAATTATAAATATAAACAAACTAGCTTAGTTTACTTCCATTTACTTTTAAACAAAAATTATAAACATAAATAAACTAGCTAAGCTTACTTCCATTTCCTTTTAAACAAGAATTATAAACATAAACAAACTAGCTTAGTTTAATTCCATTTACTTTTAAACAAGAATTATAAACATAAACAAACTAGCTTAGTTTACTTTCATTTACTTTTAAACAAGAATTGTAAACATAAACAAACTAGCTAAGCTTACTTCCATTTCCTTTTAAACAAGAATTATAAACATAAACAAACTAGCTTAGTTTACTTTTAAACAAGAATTATAAACATAAACAAACAAGCTTAGTTTACTTTTAAAGAAGAATTAGAAACATAAACAAACTAGCTTAGTTTACTTTCCATTTACTGCTAACTAAAATTTACAATCTCGATGATATTCTTGAAAAGACTAGATAAATCGAAAAGGCGAAAGAGAGAGAATGATAGTTGGAGAAAGATATACAGAGACAAAGATGAGAGAAAATGAGAGAGATATACAGAGACAAAGATGAGAGAAAATGAGAGGAGAGAGATATACAGAGACAAAGATGAGGGAAAATGAGAGAGATATACAGAGACAAAGATGAGAGAAAATGAGAGGAGAGAGATATACAGAGACAAAGATGAGGGAAAATGAGAGAGATATACAGAGACAAAGATGAGAGAAAATGAGAGGAGAGAGATATACAGAGACAAAGATGAGAGAAAATGAGAGGAGAGAGATATACAGACAAAGATGAGAGAAAATGAGAGTAGAGAGATATACAGACAAAGATGAGAGAAAATGAGAGAGATATACAGAGACAAAGATGAGAGAAAATGAGAGGAGAGAGATTCGATTGTT